>VDFB02057021.1:187251-475710 GCA_007258455.2 Sequoia sempervirens
AAGTCTCTCCCTCCTACCCCCTCTCCCTCTCGAGCTGCTCTACCCTTAACCCTTAAACCCTAGGACCCCCTACCCTTTATCTCTCTCCCACTCCCCCCCTCTCTCTTTGAAGTATCTCCCTCCTACCAAAGATTAAATTTGATGAATTAGAGCTTTTCCACTGTCAACAATTTTTTAATTACGGTTATCTATTCAAGGGTGCCCTTAAAACATTATGATATACCTTAGTGTATGTAAAATTATATATAAATCAAACATATATATATCATTATAATTCTATATAAATTTTGACAGTTTATCCAAAATATCTCCTTTTACAATCTTCTTAAAATTTTGATTGTATTCTATGGAAAAAATCTTTAAATACGGTCATATGGCCATCAAATTTAAGCCTTGCCACCTACCTCCACTCCCTCGATATCTTTCTCTCAAGTTATCATTTAAAAAGAATATAATTAAAATATTTATAGTAATATCAAAAACAAGTTGTTCGACCAAACATCTTTAGAATGTTCAGTCAAACCCATTTAAAATCATTTTTTATTCTATGGATAGTGGGTTTAGTCGAACATGGGTTCGGTCGAACCCCTGTTCGACCGAACACTTTTATTTTCTTCGACCGAACATCTGTTCAGTCGAACCCATGTTTTTTCACCCTTGCTCCCTAAGGCACCAAAATTGCTGAGAATTTTGCACTTTGAAGCTCGATTTGAGAATGAAAATGGAGATCTCAAAAACCCAACTAGTATCGGGTTCCCCTCAAAACAATCTATCCAACGAATATAATTTTAATATGTTTTGATTATATTATCTATCTATTTTTTAAGTTTTATTAAATATAGGTTTTTCACTGAAAACAAAACTCTATGTTCTACACAAGTGGAAAAATAGAAGATTATTGAAAAAAAAAATGAAAAATATGAGTGCACCAAATATTGGAGTCCTTGATCCAAAAAAAAAGAATTTTGATACATACAGTAAAAGTTATGCGTTATACGGTCGTGTTATGTCTGAATTGTAATTGATTTGACTTTGAAACTTGATTAAAGAAAAATATTCAATAAAAAATTATCTAACCAAGTGGAACCACTAGATATCGGAGTTAGAAATCTAAATTTGAAAGAATTGGAATTTTATCTTTCAAGGAAAAAAAGTTATGCGTTATCACGTGTGCGTCACTTTTTTAAAATGTTGTTTTTCAAAAACCAATTTTGTGGGAGATGGAAAAAGAAGTGCAATCTGATTCAGAAAAAATTGAAAAAAATATTTTTAGAATCTACAGACAAAATGTGACAAGACTCTAGTTTGCATCATCTTCAAATTCCTCACGATTCAATCTCTATAGGTGCCCGAATGTGGAGATTTTGTTAAAAAAAAATATCAGTGTCCAGTTTGGCCAAAAACTGTAAACCACTATTGTGGGATCACCCCCCACCCAATAATTTTTTTATTTATCTTGATGCATGACATCCACCGCATGATATAAAGTTTAGAGTTCTCAATGCTAACATTCAACATGGTAAAAATATAAATAGGTTATATTTGAAAAGAGGTATAGTTTGTTCTATAATAATAGTGTTTCTATTATTTTCCTAACTTTCACATCTCACTCTTGCATCAACATAATTAAAACATAAAATAATTGTTGTATAATGAATTTTGATTCTTTTGATTAGTTATCAATTATAGGTTTTGGAGATGAGTTGAAGCCATCATCCAATGCATGACATCCTTTTCACCTAATTATAATATGGTGTAAGAAAAAATAACCCACTTTAAAAAAAATTCCAAGCAATTAAATAAACAAAGTAATAATTTATTAATGATATATATAAATTAATATAGATATTTTAATAAATATATAATTAAATATAAAAATATTTTATTTTTATTTTGTTTTATTTATATTGTTTATTGTATTTTAATTTGATGTGCTATTTTTATTCACTTAAGAGTTGTTTTGGTAATTAGATTTGATTTTTTATTTTAATTTTTTAATTCTTTAACTATATAATGCATATTATTTTTTTATTTGATTTTATAATTTTTATAGTATTAATAATACATTTTTGTTTATAAATTTTATAAATTATTTGTAATTTTTCAAAAAGAAAATTAAAAAATATAATATTTTAAATATTATACTAAATATTTATGATTTTATTAGGAAAATATTTTTTTCTTTCAATTTAATTCATTCAAGTTGTATGATTTTGGTTCAAAGATAGCTTAAACATTGATTATCATCAACTATACTTTTGATCATATTGCAAAGTAATTGCAACAACAATAAATATTTGTGTGTCTTAAACTAATTATTATGAACTATAATTTCATTCATTCATAATTCAACAAATCAACCTATAAAGTAGAGCTACTAAAAAATCACTTATCATGAGTATTTAACAAATATGTATTCTAAAGAACAAACTCAATTTCAACTATAGTTAAAAATGTGAATGTCAAAATAAAAATCAATTAGTCCTTAGCTATACCTACTAAGAATGTGGTTGTTAAGTGGGAGGTAGGGCAGGTGCCACTCTACCCCTCAAATGCATGTTTGGAGTGCTCGTTAAGATAGTTTGGTGGGGACAGTTATTTGACTTGGCCGCCTAGGTGGCACTACTGTTTTGGGAACTTTCTAGAGGGTGTTGTTTCCATGATTTTTTGCCGACATTGGTAGGAATGCCTCATCCTACTTCGAACGTTTGCTTGCATTCACATGCTTTAAACTGGGCACGTCGTATGGGTATTCAATGCAGTGGGTGGTGTTTAATTTTTCAAGGAGGCTCAATGGTACTCTACATTCACAATTTGGAAGACATGATCTAGCATCATGTTCATTTGGATATGAGCAAGTTCATTTTACAAGTTTCGGCAAAGGAATTGGAGATTGGTGGAATGGATACACCAATTCTTCTATGGAGCTCGAAGTGACAGATGGCATTCGAAGGCCTGGTGACTTCTCTTCAGCTATGTCGGATAATTCAACACCCAGATTATTTCACCTTTGTGGCTATAAAATGTATCACTGGTAAAGGGTTTATGTAGAGCGCAAAGGGCTATCGATTGGACTCACACATTTCTTCTTGCATCTTGGCTAGCTTGTTGGACGTGGGGGTCTCCAAGTAAGATTTGAGGGTGATAATGAAGCAATTATTTTGAAAGGATATGTTGGTTGGTTTGGACATAACTCTGGTCGCAACTTTGTTGGGCAAGGGCATTCCTTGCCCTCGCAACCTTGCGTTGCTGGAATACTTGGATGTGCTGGTTAGGTTCTTTCATTTTCTTCTAGACATTAGTGGAATGGATTTGGTGGAGCATCGGCATTTGGATGTTGCAGGGGCTAATTACCTTAAGAAGAAATTCCGCTTGGTTGCGGTTGTTGACTCGGCATGGAAACCTGAATTTCACTTGTTTGCATACCAGAATGTTTGGTAAGGTGGTTTTGGGTGGCGGGTGGGGTTTGTGTTTCTGTGCAGTATCTAGTCTCTTGTTTTCTATCAAAATCCTCAATTAATGGTAAGGTGATATTTCAAAGGGTGTCTATGTGGTCTCGACCCTACATAGTCTTTTGCAAATTATGGGAAGTCATGTTATGTGGCCTATTTTGGTGTTTTGGTGGTTGTGTTGTTCATGATCCAGGCTCGAACATGTATTCCAGTTTTTTGATATTAATACAAATACTTTCTTACCTATCAAAAAAACAAAAACAAAAAAGAATGTGGCTGTCAAAATAAAAATCAAATCAATTTATGAAGAGTTTTTAACTATTCCTACTGAGAATGTGGTTGTCAAAATCAAAATAGATTTAATCAAAATTGACCTTCAAAAAAATGTGACTCTTGAAATCAAAATAAATTAATCAATTTATGAAGAGCCTTTAACTAACCTACTAAGAATGTGGCTATAAAACTCAAAATCAATATTTCAATCAATGAAGCATATAATTTATTTGCACACCCATATTTAACAAGTATTGACTCGTCTTATGAATGTAATTGGTCTGATTTATAAAGTAGAGCTATTAAAAAACCACTTAGATCATGAATATAAAAAATATGTATTCTAAAGAACAAACTCAATTTCAACTATACTACTGCTAAATATGTGAATGTCAAAATCAAAATCAATTAGTCTTTAACTATACCTACTAAGAATGTGGCTCTCAAAATAAAAATCAAATCAATTTATGAACTTTTAACTATAACTATTGAGAATGTGGCTATCAAAATCAAAATCAATTAATCAAAATCAAAATGTGACTGTCAAAAAAATGGTTGTCAAAATCAATATTAATTAATCAATTTAGGAAGGGCCTTTAACTATACCTACTAAGAATGTGGTTGTAAAAATCAAAATCAATATTTCAAGCAATGAAGCCTCTAATTTATTTGAACACCCATATTTAACCAGTATTAACTTGTCTCATGAATGTGATTGGTCTAAATTATAAAGTAGAACTACTAAAAAACCACTTTCATGAGTATTTAACAAATATGTATTCTAAAGAACAAATTCAATTCCAACTATATTATTGGTAAAAATGTGAATGACAAAATCAAAATCAAATCTATTTATGAAGAGTTTTTAACTATACCTACTGAGGATGTGGCTATCATAATCAAAATGAATTAATCAAAATCAAAATGTGACTACCAATAGCATGTGAGTGTCTAAATTAAATCAATTAATCAATTTATGAAGAGCTTTTAACTATACCTATTAAAAATGTGGCTATAAAAATCAAAATCAATATTTCAATCAATGAAGACTATAATTTATTTGCACACCCATATTTAACAAGTACTGACTCGTGTCATAAATGTAATTAATCCCATTTATAAAGTAGAACTACTAAAAGATCACTTAATTTTATATGACAAACTGTCCAAATCAAAATCAATTAATCAATTTATAAAAGCCTTTAACTATAAGGCAATAGTATTGAACTTGCCTACCCGGATTTCTATCTCCCCCCACCTATCAACATTAGCCTCCCACCCCCCAGGGAGGCTATAGATTGCGAAGAAGAAGCATTGGCGGGGGGAATCCATCGCTAGAGGCGGATGAGGGAGAAGTTATGGGGTAGCGGCGGATCTATTCCATCCATTCCTGTCCCTCCATATATATAGTAGATAGATCGACGTGAGGGATGTTCAGGGAAAGAGGGAGGCTGTAAAAATCAAAATCAATTAATCAATCAATGAAGTCTATAATTTATCTGCACACCCATATTTAACAAGTATTGACTTATTGACTCATCTCATGAATGTAGTTGGTCCGATTTATATGCAAGCCACCTGATAATTCACCAATACATAATACCTGACATGCGCATTATCCTTCTGTGTCTTGGTACCGTAAAATTTAGAACTCTGATCATACAGCTAGTTTTGTTTCTGTATTTTGATAAGCTCTGTGTTACAGTATATTGTTTTTAAAGTTTGGATGGGTGGTCTCAAGTTTAAGGTGAGAAGGGAGGAAGCAGTCCTAGTGGCTCCTTCTTTGCCCACTCCTAAGGAGCAGCTGTATCTTTCCGACATTGATGTTTGGTTGAGATTTCACGTCCCTTTGGTTTAGTTTTATGAGCATAGCTTTGTGAAAGAGGACCAAGATCCTGCTAAAGTTATCAGAGAAGCACTGGCAAAGGTTCTGGTGCATTACTATCCTTTTGCTGGAAGGTTGAGAGAGGCGGGCGGTTGGAAGCTGGCGGTGGAGTGTACAGGAGAAGGAGTTCTGTTTGTGGAAGCAGATGCGGATGTTACTCTTTCTGAGTTTGTAGATCTTCAGCGGCCATTTCCCTGCTGTGATGACCTGCTGCACGACATTCTCACCCCGCAAACTGTCATCAACTCTCCCGTCCTTCTCATTCAGGTTTGTAAATCTTTGTAAATCTGGTCTTTCTACCAGATAATTGTTCCTCCATTCTGTTTTATACACGTGTGAACATGTTCATTCTTGAATAAGAGACCCTCACGCATATTTTTTAGTTTTGCATCAAAGCTTAAGATGCTTGGAGTTAGGTACATGGTTTCTTCAAGTCTTTTCAATCCAACCCGTTATTACATATGGTTTTGTTGAATGAATAATCTCCTACATTTAGGGTGGAAAGATATTTACACAACTCTCTTTTTAGGTTGATAAATTAAATAATGATTTATTGTGACGCGCTTATGTAGATCCAAGTGCTAGCTTGCAAGGTTGCACTTATTTTAAGAGCTCCTTCATAGTAAGGGTAGTGCTCGTTAGTTCCAACTCATACCTTCTCTCCACTTTAAGGTGTAGGTGTGGTTGTCATCGATTTGCAAAAGTCTAGGGATCGTGCTACTTGAAGGTGGTCTCAACCTTGTTGCTCACCTCCCACCTTTTGTTATGGGTGTGAGGCTCTTGGTTGGTCAGATTTTGGCAAGTTCCCTAACTTGGGGTTGGCTATTTCCCCTAATTGTACTAAAAAAATTTGTTGGCAAAAACTAAGAGGTAGAGAGTGCTCTTAGTAGATAATGATTACTCTGGAGTCTCCTACTAATGTTGGTCTCAATGAACTTAATGACTTTATTTTCTTATTGAAGTTAAAATTTATCTCTATTTTAAATATTTTCATCTTTTATTTAAAATTGTTTGATTTCACCTAAAGGTATTCATTAAAACATTAATAATTTTTTAAAATATCTATTAACTTTTCTATTTATTTTCAATTAATCTTATTTCTAATTTTAGAACTTATTGTTTCAATTAAAAAATAAAAATAAAAATTAGAACTTGCGTGGACAATGGTAAAGCCAAATGTATGTAAGGGAGAGGGGCCTATAGTGAGCCACCTTAACTTTGGGCTTCTCAAAATCCTATGTAAAAATTTCAAATCACTTCCAAATTTGCAGAGTAGCTTATTTGGCAAGTCCCCTACTTATAAAAATTGGTTTCAAGGCCACATCATCAAATATGATGCCACATCAGCATGCTTTTTGTCAAGGTATCAAAAAAGGCCCAAAAAAAAGGTGAGATAGATAGTGGGCCACTAAGTCATGTATTCTTGGTGCACTAATGTGGCATCACACGATTTGTTAGTTTGTGTACTTTATGGATATAAGTGTTTTGCAATTGAGTATTAAGTGTAAGTTTTTTGGATATCAACTCTACCTACTATGGGGCCCACTCAAACATACTTTTATACCCACCATTGGACCCCTACCCACTATGGCCCTATTTCCCTTAAATCTCTTCTAAATTGACTTCTTTCTTTCTTTAAGCTATGTAAATGATATTTTTAGTTTTTTAATCATTGGTTAATGATTTATTTAATTTTATTTTTTATTTGGAGTTGTGCTTAGATTTCCTATTCCTCGTGTTTTTGAATCGTTAATCGCTGTGTAATTTTTTTCTCAATTCATTAATGTGGATACAATTTCCTCACCATTTTGTATACTTGAAATCAATTTGCAGGTAACGCGATTGAAATGTAAAAGCTTTATATTCGCTATGTTGTTTAACCACATCATGGCAGACGGGATCGGAATATTCCAGTTCATGGCAGCTCTGGGTGAAATGGCCATGGGGGCAAGTGGCCCTTCAATTCCTCCAGTATGGGAAAGAGAAACCCTAAAACCTTGCTTGAAACCCTCAATAAGCTTCCCACTCTACGAATCCGATCAAGTCCTAGGGCAAAGCATACAGTCAGTAAACAACATGAGCCAAGCTTCCGTCTTCTTCGGACGCAAGGAAATCGCATCCCTAAAAAGACAAGTTCCCATGAAAACCTCGACTTTCGAAGTATTATCAGGGTTCCTGTGGCGTCTGAGAACCAGAGCCCTCAACATGGCGGCGGAGCAAGAGGTGCGGTTTATATTCGTAATAGACACCCGCTCTAGATTTGAACCCCCTCTACCGCGCGGCTACTATGGCAATGCAATCACCTTGGCTTGTGCCAAAACCACAGCCGGAATGCTGTTGAACAAACCCTTGTCATACGCAGTGGAATTAGTTATGAGGGCCAAAACAGCCGATAACAATGAACACATGCAGTCGCTGATAGACTTGATGGAGGTCAAAGAGCATCCACATTTTACTGTGAATGGGAGTTTTTTGGTTTCTGATGTGAGTAAGATTGGGTTTAGAGATGTGGATTTTGGGTGAGGGAAGGCGGTCTATGGCGGGCCAGCCAAAGGCGTGGCAATCCTTAGCTTTTTCACTCCTTTTCGAAACAGTGATGGAGTTGAAGGAAAATTGGCTTTTGTTCGTTTGCCCTCTCAGGCCATGCAACAGTTTCAGCTAGAAGTGGCACAGGCGATGGAGAAAGAAGCTCCCCATTCTATACGATCCTCGCTCTGAATATATGCAGCCGGTAGGTTTTAGTCCAACTTTTATGATCAGAACTTTGATAAAATGTCTTAAAGAAATATGATTTCATATGAAATTTTAAATATTTTCTATTTATTTTATGTGCTCGAATAAGTTGGTGATAAAGCACTGAATATTCTTTTCTATATTGTCACTCTTCGGGATTCTAATTTAAACTAAAAACACGTCTTAAGGAGGTTATTTTTGTTTACAATTATGTTCTATGTTTCTAATGTCAATGTTTTTTGTTCTTTGTGGCATTGTTTATTTTACATTTTTTTATTATTTTTAGACTACAAGAATTGGGTAGCCACTTGCAAACTATAGTGCACCTAGTAATAGTTTTTCATGTGATAGATGATGTTGGTGTGACACACCCTGTAGTGAGGGAGCAAGGGAGAGATTAGATCTTTTTTCATGTGATAGATGATGTTGGTGTGACACACCCTCTAGTACAAGGGAGCAAGGGAGAGATTATATCTTATGACCTGTTTCCTGCAACAAGATGCTTTAGCCAATTGAACCAAGGCCCCCATCCCATTTTTTAAATTTTTATTATTAGTTATGTATAAAATATACAATATTATTTAAATATATTTTTAATCTAAACATAATAAATTATAATTTCATAAATTAGACTATTTATATGTTTAGAAGATACCTAATTAGGGTTGAGGGAAGAAAATAGGAATAAAACTATTATTAGGATTGTGCTTTGAAAAGAAAAAGGAATTCATTTATCACTCATCAGTATAGTTATTACATTGAAGAGAAGAAATATATAGGGGAGGAATTATAGGTGAAGAAATGTGAACTGGGTTATTGCTTTAGGGATTTGGATTCAATAATTGTATTGGATTCATTTTCTATTCTTCATCAATGTTATCAAAATTGCAAAAGAATTCATGGCAAGAATCTTGTAAATGAAAATGTTTCTAGGAAACACTATATTTTTGGTTAATTAGTTAATTTAGATCAATGCTTTCAAAATAGGTGTTAGTATTATCATTAAAATTTGTTGTATTATATTTCAAAAATAATTTAAATGTTGTGAAAAAATTTGGATACAAATTACTGAATAAGTGAAATCATGTTTGAGAACTAAAACTAGGGCTATTTTCCTACAAGAAAAAGCTAAAGAAACTTAGGTAGAACAAAAGTTGATGGGTTTATATTTCATGTAAGAACTAGGATTACTTTTAAGTGAGAGGAATTGGATGTCTTATGGGTGATTGTATTTGACATCACTTTCTCTAGATTATATTATCCATCTCATTTAAAGACCATACCTTCTTAGGTTAAGATCACATGTGAAGTGTGGTTGTTCTTCTTTTCATAGACTCACATCACACATGTTTTAGTGCTATAAGGGATTTTTAGAATATGTAGATACATAACTATTTTCTTATATGTGGGGAAGTGGCTAGTGGTCTAATGCATTATTTTATGATACTTTAAAAGGGGTTATTGTTCTTAACCCATTTTATAGATGGTTATGGTGATTGTAGTTATTATTGCACTTTATGATTGCAATTATGAATGATAGGCATTATTTAGTGTAATGTTCTTATATTACTTGCATAGTTTCATAGTTTCATAATGATGTAATATTTATATATGAGAAGGAAAAAATTATGGTCACATTTTTGGGGTTGTTATACCCACAAAGTCAATGGGTCATATCATGATTAAATTTGTTTTTATATTTATGTGTAATTCACATAATAATTCTAGATTGTTGCTCTAGCTATTTTTACTTTTAGTTTTTCTTTTGTTTCACTTTCTAGCTTTATATTCTTTGTCATGTAGATTTTGATGTATACTAAAGAGGGAGAAACATATAAGGGTGGAAGTTGCATTCTTTCCACCTTCCCATTTAATTTATGCCATTTTATGTCAGTGTTCTTAGTACAATGCCCTAGCACATGACTTTGAATAGTTTGAAACTTTTATTTTAGATTCAAGTTTACACTCAAACCACTTGAAACTTCATCAAATTAAAACTATTTTCTCTACTTAGTTCAAAACTATAGGCTACAACTTTAGGGTTTTAGGTATAGCTTGGACCACTTTATCTAAATTTATAATTGTTCATGGTTTAAAACCAACTTAGTTTCAATTGGTTATCATTTATAAAATCTCATGACAAAAAGTTCAAATTTTGCATCTAGAACATAAATAAAATAGTATAAGCCCTAATTGATTTCATGATCATTAGGATAACCTCATCCATATCTATATATCACAAAACATCACTTTATAATCAATTTTATATCAAAACTAAATCATTTGCATCAACCATCTTAGTTACATTAACTATCACATCAATAAATGCCTAAACCATGGTTCTTGCTCTGGATCTATAATTTAGGTACTCTTTGCTCCATTGCATCATTTCTTCAAGCACTCAACATCTTTGTGTACTACACAATTATTAATGATTTACATGTTAGACATACCCACTACTTGCTTTATTTTCTAAGTTTTTATAAAATTATTGAATCAATTATAGAATCTATTTTTAGCCTCAATGACTCTCATGGGACAATTCAATAAAATTTGTTTTTTGTAGATTTGAATTATTGTTCATATTTTCATTGGCTTTGTTTAATTTTTTTTTCTAAAGATTATGATTTTATGATGTGAGGAGTTCACTTATTTTAATTCTCTGATAAAAAAAATTCAAAAAACTTAAATACATTTCCATTATAAAAAAAATATGGATTATAAGAGTTGTAAATATAAGTACAAAAAATATAAAATTTAATATTAAAATGTAAATTATATGAAAATGAATAGAATTAAAGTTTAAAAGGAGAATAATCAACTATTTTATGTGTGATTAATTAATTAAATTAATTAATTAATATTATAATTAATTTGAGTCGAGTTTAGATAAGTATTTAGGTGAATCTTAAAATTGATGAATATGGATAGATATTAAGAGTTTTTAAGGTGAAAATAAATATTATTTTGTGATGTATATTTAGTGATTAAATGATGAAATTTTCTATTTAGATTTATAGTAGTGAGAAGGAATATTTTTTTGTGATGTACATTTAGTGATTAAATTATGAAATTTATTAATTATATGTATAATAATGAGGTTTCGAAACTTTAGTAAATGAGTTATACTTTGACAAGGGTCAAAACTGAAAGAGCACCTTGATTTCTTCTGTTTGTAGCTTCAAACATGCTTATGACCCTAAACCTAAACTAGTGGGGCCCTAAACTTTGTGTCTCATTTCTTCAAGAAAATGTTCACCTATTTGTTTCTAAATCTAGTTGTTCTTAAAAGGACTGAAAAGACCTCCTATCATGAGGAAGAATTCATGGCTTGTCTTGATTATAGTCAATCTTTAGGCACTAATAAACGAAGCTAGAACATGAGCAAAGTCACACCAAATAAAATAAAATATGCCTTTGTATCTATCATTATGTATGAAAATGTCAATGCAATATTATCCATGGTCTAATGATATACTTGTATCATGTATGGATTAGATTATTTGAGATTTTTTAGCCTTTTTGATACACAAAGCCTTAAAATTCAAATTTGAGTACTTTGTTCATCAATTAGTGGGTAATAATTGTACTAGTAATGAGATAAAATCAATTTTTGGGTAATAATTGAAGTATAAGTTCAAAAATAGGAGTTGAAGTAGCATTTGAAGTCTTGTTTGAAAACTAGGACCACATAGATGGTCTCAAACTATGAATGAGAATGAAAAGAGTAAAAAATAAATTTAGATCACTTCAAAATAATAACTTATTTTCACTTCTAATAAATTTTGAATGTCAACTCTTTTACATAAATACACAAATAAAACACTAAAAATTTACTTTACAAACAAAGAGTCCAAAAAATTAGAAAACACTCTTAGATGCATAATTTTTACCTAGATACACAAATGAATGATATAATTTAGATATTATTAGAAGATGGATAAGTCTATTGTAACCAAAATTACCTATCTAATTGTTAATCTATGTTAAATAAATCAAATAAAAAAATTGTTTTTTTTATATGAAAGATTTTTTTTCCATATAAACTCATAATTTTTTAACCATAAACACTAACTAAATCTATAATCTAAAATATTAATGACTTAAAACTTTAGAACCTTGCACTCTCCTCCATATTAATTGAGAAATATATTCATTTTTATGGCAACCTGACAAATTCAATAATCCACTTTTGAAACATTAATCCATAATTAAATAAAATATAATTATATAGTACACAAAAATCATTAAGGTTGGATAAATAGTGGACTCCCTTGCAAGCTTTAGTAACTTAATCTAATTTATCTAATTAACATACACTAGCTCTTGCTAAAATATCCATTCTTTGCCTTGTTGATAATATTTTCCTTTCCCACAACAAGCCTCATTTTACAAACCCATTTGTAATGATATTATAGTTGGCAATGTCTATCTAGTACTCTAGATGTACATTTGATCTTATTGATTGATTGATTGAAATTCAAAATCACGCTATTTTTTAAATTTTAATTAATAATTAAATATGAACAAATATGCTTCTAGAGTACTAGATAGAAAATTGATATGTAGAAAAATGTGTTCACCAAAATTAGATGATTAGATATATGATGCACCCACTTTTCTTGATTCATTAGGAAAAAGAGATTTCCAAAGGTGGGATTGACTTTCAACCCTTAGGTGAGTCAACCCTAATGGAGATCTTGACTATTTTCCTTTTATTACAAGACAGGGTAAATATGACTAAAATGCACTTGGGGGAGAAAATCTAAAAATAGTAAATGGACTCAATTATGTGATGTGAAAATTGAATATTCAATTTAAAGCCTAACACAATAGAAATAATAGATTTCCAACACTGAGAAGGGTAAGTTGATGTGTACTAGTCAACAAAAGTTGTTGAGTGTCCTCCTAGGACTAATTCACCCTAGGGAAAATGGGTCCTACTACAAGGATCTAAAATATGATTTCACAGTCCTTTGTTCCTAGATACGCACTCTTGGTTCCTCTGGATACCATTGTCAGAAAGTCAAAAGTAAATTATGCAAGTAGGATTTTGTGGCTTGATAACTTTGATGACAACTTTGACAACTTTCCAAAATTGCACTTTTGATCAATCTTCAATCCTTCACCTACAAATTTGCAAACACACAAAGAGTCTAGAAAATTTGTTTATTTTTGGTGAATGGGGGTTTACCTTGGTCAAATCCAATTTTGGTAATTAAACCTTGAAATAAAGCAATAATGAAAGGATGGAATGATGAATGAACACTGGCTTGTTACAACTCAACAAACCCTCTAATGGCTGCCCTTGGAGGACTGAAGTCTAACACATCTCTCCAAGGATAATTTGATCTTGCATGAAATGGCTTGATTGGATGTTGATCTTGATGCTTGAATGCTTGAAACCTACATCATAGTGTTAGCTCCAGAAATATGCATAGATGCAAATAACTTTGACAAGATGCTTGAGATCTTGAATGTTGATGTAGAAGATTGATAAATTTGCTCTAAAATGCTCTTGACAGTGATCTTTGCTATAGGATGGCTCTCATAAAAATTCTTAAATTTGAATTGATAAAAAGACCTTGTATTTATAGGTAATTTTCTAATTTCCTAACAATTAAACATTAAAGGTCGATAATTACAACTTGAATTTGAATCATGAAAATATTGCCAAAAATGTATTAAAAAATGGGGTCCTAAACTTAAAGAGGACCCATTCGACCTTGGGTACGAATGGGTCCTAGGCCCTAAACATAGGACACATTTTTCAAGATGTATAATTTGATGTTTGCAATTGTTTAATACAATTTCCCCTTTTGGAAACTAGGATTAATTAGACTTTTAAATGCATATTTGGGTCAATTAGAGGCATAATTAAGTCTAATTAATTAAGGGGGAAGAAAACATAGTGTGAAAATGTAAAGGTATACATTTTTCAACACTACATTTAGCCCCCACTTTAGTGAGAGGATGGGCCCTATGCTCAAGCTCACACTAAAGTAAACAAATAATCATCAAAATGGGTCCAAGTGTACAAATGTTAGTGAGATAAGATGACAAATATCAAGGAGGTTGATCAAGCCCCAAGGATCAAGATCCCATGGAAAACCAACATAAGTACAAAGGAACAGACATGCATGTATGATATACATCAGCAAGACAAGATATAGAACCATACAATGCTAAATTTATAGAAAAAAAGGGTGGATCAAACCTCTACTATTTTTCCAATAGGTATGGATCAAGACTCAATTGTTTGTCCAAAAATAATGTTCACAAGTGGAAACCCGTCGTTTACTATAAAAACAACATACACTCACATAGGCTACTGAAATTTGTTGTCCACTAGGTGAGCCTCAAGAAGGTGGTTGATGGGAAAGTAATGTTAGGTTTACACACTCCCATACACGAACCCTACCAAAAGTTATACCTCCTAATAACTTTGATAGGGCACCACAAGAATGGGTCACAAGGCTAACAAGTTGCATTATGCTAGGAACCCATGAAAAACAAGGCTCCCCTGGCAAGCAATTTGTGTTATGCTTGATGGCCATAACAAAGTTTTAAATACAACTAGATAGGATGTTCAAAGGGTCTTTTCTTATTTCATGAAAGGTCTCACCTTAGGGAACATCATGTTTAATATCACCAAGAGAGGACTAGTCAAGGATAAAAGATTCACAACTTAGGAAATGCAAGTCATAGCATTATCACTGTAGACACATGAAATTCACATCATGCATATTTAACTAATCATATTCGCTCGTCAATTAAATAAACTAAGTTTAATTGATTAATCTCTAAGGATCGTCCATCTAAAATTAAATAAATTAACTTTATTTAATTTGATCCTATCACTATCCCCCTTAGATAAATAAATCAAATAAATCTTTATCACATTTCATCTCCCTTTGATTTGATTTAAATCCCCAAATTTAAGTCATATGGGTCAAAAACATTTAACATCATCTTAATTAATCTAATCCATGATTAAATGCTAATCCTAATCACTTGTATTCTCTAGATTTTGCCACTTGCACATGAAATTTTAATTGATTTATCAAAATCTTTATTTACTTTCAACTTGGCATAAAGAGAGAATATTCTCCAAGTTTGAATCTCCCCTCAATTTGACATGTACATCCAACAAAGCAATTAATAAGCTCTTACATGTCTCTTGCACAAGTCAAGCTTAGCATTTAACCCATCTTGTCTCTCAAATTCAAATTTTGAAATCTCCCTCTCTTTCGCACATTGACCAAAATGTACTCATCCTCAAGCCTATCACAAGTTGACAAGTGGCCTCTTTTCATTGGCTTATCTTTAGTCCCACATCCTCCATGTTTAGCATTCTTTCAACTTGAGAATCTTTAAATAGAGGCTTCATCCTTCAACAAATCCTCCACAATAATTCATGTAAATTCACTCTCTTCAAGAGAACTAATTTTTCCCACCATCACTCCATCTTCAATGCATTTCATCATTTAGCTTATCTTAGCAAGGATTGGGAAAGGGCTTCTTTCCATAGAAGCACCAATCCACTATGGGATAGGGTTTGGTCATGATTTTATGTGCTTGCATTCAATTGTCTTTGTTCTATTTAGCTTGCATATTTTAGTATGATCAATTATTTCATAGGGATGCTCTATCCTATTTGCTTGATTCAACTAATGACTCATGTTTGTTTGTTTTTGAGCCAAAATGCAGATTTAGAATCCACATAATGGTGCTAGAAGGAGGGCAAGACTGTAAAGTTTCTATTTTTGTTTATATAAGATAGATTTATGCATTATATAGGGATTAGTCTTTGATTATATCTCTAATTATGAGCTTCATTATTTTCAACGTACCTCTTTTGAATCCAATCTCTAACATCATTGGTTTATTTAGAAGTAGGTTGGATTTATAAGAGTTAAATCATTCAAACAAATTCTCACGTATTGCGTACATTTAGAATGCTAAACAAATTTCTCTTATATTTCTTTAGTCAGTCACGATGGCATAAGTCAGTCTTGGGCCATTAAAAATTCTTGGGCCATTATTTATGCTTAAGTCAAAACAACAAAACAGCTACTTGTTATCCTATAATGCATGTCTTCTACAATAGTGCCTCTGTATGCCTAGCAATCTTGGTTGTAAATAACCTTTTAACAGCCAGTCCTAATGCATATGCTTGCCCATTACAATGTCCTTTTGATTTGACAAGGCCCAATCTTGAGCAAGTGGTGCTAGCTTGAAAGTTTTCAAAATCTTTCTATAAATCCATTTGGTGTGTGCGTATGCCATTTTGTGGCATCTTCTCTGACTGCACGGATGTAAGGATTTCTAATGGCACTATCAATAAATCAACAATGTACATGGAATATAATTTCAAATGCATTCACCCCTTATAAGTGCAAATTTCATATTCTGCTTCATGCTTAGGTGGGTACGCCATTTTTTGTTCAATGCATTTGAGATTTCTGAATTTGAGATTACTCACTGACTTCTGGGTGCGAACTATTAATAGCATTTGCTTGAGATTTTTTTTGTTTTACACTTGTTCATCCATGTAAAATAGACAATCAAAGCATTCCATGAGATAACGTTTGAAGTATCTTGTCAAAAAGCAACTGTTTAGGTTCAAACAACTGCATTTTTATACACTTACTAATTGCATTTGTTCTTGCGCCTTGTCTTCTCTTGCACAGGTATTCTAGCTCTACACCTACCAAATGCATCTCCTTAAAATGATTTTTCTTTACATCTATGGAGTGCATTGGATTTTGCGCTATTTTAGAAAGAGAAGTTTGGGAACGACTCTTTTACACAGGCCAATTGCATTTGCTTGAAAGTTTTTATTTATTTCACTATTTTTGTACACTTGCCATTCTACATTAAAGAAGGCCCTACAAACATTGCATTCAGCTTTACACCTACTAAAGGAATTTTCTTGAAAATTCTAACGCAGTTACCTAGGCGAACATAGTCTCTCAATATATGCATTAAGTCACTTTTCACCTTTGTTGATGCCCATTGAGGATGCATTTAGTAGAACATATCTGCTTATAGATCTTATTATTATAAGTATGAGTCTGTGCATTACTAGCTGTTGTAGGTATTGAGAATTGAGTCTATTGAGTGCTTAAAGTTTCTCCTAATAGGCTACTGTCCTTATTCCACAGTCAAAGCAACAAGTGCATTTCAAATTTCAAGGTCAACGCATTTATGTGCTAATGCATTCTTCCAACTGATACGATCTTCCAACCTAACAATTATGATAATAACTAATGCTCACTAGTTTACACTCTTCAGCCTGCATTCTAAATGGCATTTAAAGGCGTAGAGTAGTGAATAATGTCTTTGATTTTCTAAATCACTGTGTAGGTTTCCCATCAATCCATTGTTGGAGCACAATTTTAAGCCAGCCAATTGGGCTAGTTGAAAGTTTTTTATTCAATATTTATGGCGTCAACCTCATACCTACCAAATACTTTTTCCTAAAAACTTCTAAATTTGCTGTCCACCTGCAAAATGCATTGGGTTTGAAGTTTATTGTTTTTTTCAAAACAAAATTTAGGCGTGGCCTTTCATGCACCTGCCAAATGAATTAGCTTGAAAGTTTTGTCGCCGCTGGCTATACACTTTCCAAATGCATTTGTTTAAAATATTTTTCAAAAGATCAGATGTATGTGTTATTTTAATAGCTCATAGTTTATACAACTTTTAAGAAGAGGATTCTTGTAGAATGGTAGGATCCTAAAATCATTTTTCCAGATTGTGGTAGGTGTGAGGCAACAAACGGGTAGCATGGTTATTATCCTTATATTGAAACTTTCTCCTGCCACCACCCAAATGGGAAAACACATCTTTTTAATTGCTCAGATGACATTGGAATAGCCATTCTGTATCCCTAAAAGAAATCCATCAATGCTAGCATAATAATAGGTGATAGTATTGGTGTGTTGAGAGTGAACTTGAGAGGATAGAACTTTAATGTCCTTAAATAACAAGTAGGTATTCAATCAACTCTTGATAGTCAGTCAAGTGGATGTTGAGTGCGAATTCTATTAGAAAGAAGGTTGTTGCAAAATTAATGCATTTCTCAAGCTTAGTAAATTACTTTTCTACACAGCCTATGCATTGTTCTTATTTATTATTTAATGATAAGGAGGCTTCTCATGAATAGTAAGTTTCTTTATCAATCTAGATATTGTGTGCTAACAATTTGATAATTTTGCAGAAGAAAATGATAATTACTAAGAAGGATGAAATCATAAAGGCTGGCAAATGATGGAATAATATCATTGTCTTCTTTAGGCAGAATTAGCGAGCTATCAATTTTTAACATCTATTTTCTTGGAATAATCCATTTTCTTAATTGTTTATTGAATATGTCAATAATTGATTTGCAAATTTCTTAAAGACAACGGAGTAGCAAGGTGAAAAATCCAAAAAATCACAAGAAAATTCAATTCAAGCATTTAGGCATTTGAACTAAAGCATTTCTTAATGCTTATTAAAACATCCTAGAGCATTCATGTGTTGCTTTTGTTTTCTATCTTAGATCAACTCACTTTCAATTTGTGTTTAAAATCAATCACTAATTTGATCTTTTCAAAGTTGGGATAAAACTAAACATTAGAAACTCACTAAGCTTTTGAATTTGGGTTCTAAAATTGAACAAACTTGACATTTGATTTTGGTGCTTAAAACGAACTTGAATCATTGCTTTAAAGGATAAAATGAACATGTGTCTTTTGTGTTTTGTAATCTTTTATGGAAAATAATCTCACCTAAAAAGGCGTATGCACTTCTCTTGTGCTTCACAGTGACCTTGAGAATCAAAATCCTTTTTGATGACACTAAGTTGCATAAAATATTTTCTCCACACTTTAGTTTGGGTTTAAAAATTGAACAAAATCTTGTGCGAGTGTGAGTGAGCTTATTTGTATGTGTTCTCCCTTTGTTTCTAAACAAGGGTCGATCAAACTATTAATAAGTTTATTTGCTTTTGTCTATCTTAGAGGGCCTACCTTGGGGAAAAAGTACTCACCTAAGGGAATGACTCAACTGGTAACACTCTAAAGCCAAGAGTATTTCCAACCGGGATATAAATGTGGGTATTGGAAGAAATGCCAATATCACGCGCGGTTGATTCCGACAATATGGATCTGAAAGGGGACTCTTGTCATATGGATTAATCTCCACGAATGAAAAGTTTGAAATAGAACCCTTGTTTTTTAGTGACCAACTGATCCATCGAGTGATTTTATCAAAATGGTGCATTGGAACTTAGATTCCAAGAAGTTACTTGTCATGTCTGATCTTGGTTAAAGTATAGAGGTTAAGAATTCATTCTTAACATACCTTTATACTCTTTCCTTGGTTGCATGTAAAATCATCTCTTCTACGAATGGCATGAGGCAAGCCCACCAAGAAAAATGTACCAATTGAGCTAGGATGTTATATTGCTTGTGAGTTAGTTTGAAAACATAGTGCTTTAATCGAAAACATTGGAAAACCAACATTCAATGAATCATCAAAATTGCAAACCCTTTAGGAGAGGTAAATAACCTTGAACAAATTCACATGTTATTGCTTACCCTTGGGATTCGTATCCTTAGAGGCTTCTAAGCATTTGTATTTCATCTCAATTTTCTCCTACTAAGGTCAACAATAAGTAAATCTTGCCTCAAATTTCCTTGGTTTCCACATAATACACTTTGCAGGATAAGGGGAAAGTTGAGACATTAGACATCTAGATTCAAAATCTAATCAAGAGTGTTTTTGTGGTAAAAAGAATCCATTAAGAAAATATTGAATCAATTGAACCCCACACATGTGCTTGGCATCTTTTGGTCATATGGTTTTCATGCAAACATTAGTCTTCTGATTTTGAGTTACTCTTAGAGAAAGGCATGTTCTTCACTATCTTGGTCTCAAAAAAATAAGTCCTTCCTAGGTTCATTTAGGATCAAATCAAACACCTCATCCATCCCAAACATTTATCATCCCATCCCACAAACAGCTTTTGAGCTTTGAAAACATCATTCTAGACTTGGGCAAATCATCAAACCAAAAATCACCTTGTTTAGTTAGGAGTATGGGAATGCATCCTTTCTCATACCTCTAACTAAATCAGCAATCCTTTGAACAAGTTCATCCTAAGATAACATCTTACATCTTAGGGTTTAGAAGTTCATTACCCAAATCAAACCAATCAAAATCAAACCCTAAGTCTAGCATTGATCCAAAGTCCCTAAAGGTTCAACACTCATATCATTTCCCCTTTTCATCCTTCATCTCGTCATTGGTCCTAAGAACCTTAGAGGTCACTTTTGCAATAAGGTAAAAACACAAGAGGAACATGGAATATAAACTTGATCCATACATCATGAGTATCCAAAACAATTAAACTTTCAAAGCCTTACAATGTCAATTGATTATCAAAACTCACATCTATACAAACCGTACATGGGATCATTACCTTCAACAAGTGTCAATAATACAATGGATGTGAGTCTACCCAATCAAAATCTTGGAACACCTTTTCCGATGGTAGATTTAAATCAAGTCCAAACCTACAAATCCACCAACCGAACAATCAATGCATGAGCCTTCAAACGAACAATGTCATCCCACCAAATCCCTACATGCCAAATGAGAATGTACCAAGTACAAGTTTTCCAAACATGAATCCGGAAAACTTTGGGATAAATATGTTTTCAAATCATAAAAATGTTGTTCAGAGTCCAAACAAGATGTTAACGACTCCAAGTCAAGGTAACACCATACAAAATCAAAGTTACCTATATCAAGGAAATGTGATTCCCAACATCAACAATGTTCAATTTCAACCTGTCATGCCAAATCTGAGTGTCATCCCAAATTAGAACATTGTCCAAAATCAAACACCACAAGTGTACATCCCAAATCTGCTTGAACAAAAGCCAAATCAAGGGAGTCAAATTCAAAATCAAGATCAAATTTTGCTAGAGCAACTAGCTTCACACACCAAATTAATTGAATTATTGAGCCAAGAGATAACTTCTCTCCAAAATCAATACACTCTTCCATTGGTTGAACTATGTCATCAAATCATTGAGTTATGTCCACAACGTCATCAAGAACAATATCTCCAATGGAAAGAAGTTGAATATCAAGATCAATAACATCAACAACAAACCTAATCACCACATCTCAAAGATCAATCACCACATCTCCAAAATCAATCACCACAAGGTCAATTTAAAGTGAAAATCTCACAAGGAAACAAGCAAAAATACACGCCACTTGGGAGACCAATTGAATCAATCTTGCAACAATTGGTACAAGAAAATCTCTTCAAAATCCCTGTTTATGTGAACTATCAAGAACCAGCCATAAAACCGCTAGGGTATAATGAGAAGCACCTTTGTGATTATCATAGAATAAAGTGACGTAGAACATCAAATTGTGTTCGACTCAAAAAACTCATCCAAGACTTGATTGATCAAAAGATAATCACTATTGGGGACAATGATAGCATTGGCAATCTCTCCACCACAACTGTTTAGAACAAGGATCAAGATCAATCCATCACTAAGCACCTTGAAGCTATTTCTACTTCATCCAATGATCATATCAACATATGTCAAGAGTCACTTTTCAATCATGATCAAAATCCACCAACCAACAATGATCCAATTCAAGAAATGTCAACATCACTTGACCCTATGGTTGAAAACATTGGAAATCCCTCTACCACAATTGTTGAAAACAATGATCAAGATCTATCCATCAATAAAGATGTTTTTGCCTCATCCAATGAGGCATCGACCAATGATCATGTTAAAAATGTCTCTACATCACCTAATGAGTTAGAGGGCATATCTCAAGAATTTATTCCAAAGCATGATCAACGTCTTTCACCAAGGTCTAGCAATGATCCTTTCCAAGACATGTTTTCAGATATTGAAGGAATCTTCAACTCAACATTTGATCAAAGTCCACTCAAAGATCAAGAGGATATTGAGCTATTTCCCATACCTAATGAAGACAACCAAGAACCCTTTCTAAGTAATCTATTCTTTGAAACTAACCCATGTCAAGAACTTGATCCAAAGCATGTCAAAAGCAATTCTGAAATCATCCAAGATCAAGAATTTGTATCTTCGAGCTACTATAATGATCTAATGGACACTCTCTTATCTATACAAGATGTCACAAATGATGATCACATCAGTATAATGCATATTCATCCATCTACCCATGAGATGCTTTCTTTGGATGGACACGTAAATGATCTTCGTTCAGAAAAATATTCTTTTACTCTTGAAATTATTATACAAAAAGAGCAGGTTATTGAGTTGACAACATCAGGATCAGACATATCCCAAATTCAGACTGAGGACATCATGTATGAAGATATCCAGCAGTATCCATTCAAGGAAACATGTCAGACAGAACAAGATATTCTGAAGTCAGTAGAGCAGCAAATTCCAATAACATCATCTACAATGGTCATTTATCAAAGAATGTATTCTAAACAAGAGCTCTCAGAACAGGCGGAATCAAAGCATGAAGGTACTACTACCACCATACTGGGGGCAACTTCATCTCAAGAAAACGTCAACATAGGGAGCATGAAGAATCCTTGTGATGAAACCGATGTCAATACTACAACCAACCACATCATGAATCTTCATCCACTCATCACCCCATCCATGAATTGGGGCCAACTTTGAAAGAAATATTTGAATCAAAGTACAAAGAACGTTATCAAAGCAAAAGAAGTTGAGAAGCATAATGGAAAAATCAAATACAAATGGATAACAAAGAATACAAAGAAATATTATCCCTATCAAACTCCATCAATCAAAGAAACTATGGGGCAAAATAAAAAAGGGAAAAGTATCCATCAAGGATGTCCACAAAAGCAAAAGCAGGATTTTCAAGTGACGTACAAAGTATATCAAGCAATTGGTCCTAATTCCACACACACTTTTATATCCACCCATCATTGCTCATCCTCCCAAGTTTGGAGAGTCAAATGTTCCAAACTGTCAACCAATCCATCTCCTATCCCTAAATGTACTCCATCCATGCCTCCACGCATGATATCCAATTCTCACATTAACCAAGTATTGGCGGCGACCCTTCATCATAAGGATTAAGAAGGCACTCTATCACGATGTGTGCATAGAGACAGAGTTAACCCCAGTATCAACGAAGTAGATCAGAATTCTCAAAAGTTGCAAAAGCAACTTCTTCAAGTAGGCTATCAATGGCACATCATGATAGGGGAATCTACATTAGCAACACCTTTTGATTCAACATGAGTTTAAAATCTTTCAAAAAAAACCAAAAAAATCAAAAAATATGAAAAAAAAGGCAGCAGGCACCGTCCCCGCGAAACCACAGTACTACACTACTAAAACCCCAAATGTCATGAGTAGAATCGAGCATCTGCGTGCGCCAATTCAGATGAAAGCATCTTATCCCATCCATAATAAAGCCAACATTCCATCCATCTTATCCATAATAAATCCTTTCATCCATGAACCAGTTATCCAATCCATTTTTATCCATTTGCATCCATCATCCAAGTTATCTTGATCTTGATGAATGTTTGGGGCACACTTTACGCTTGCTTACGGTAAAACATCTTGACATGGGCCGTTTTAATTGATCTTATCCTATGCAACATTTATCTGAGTCATGAAGCATTATCCAAATGAGCATTCTTTATCTAAACACCTTATCTTATCACAAGATAATCCATATCCATCCATCCATACATTTATCCAAGAATCCACCCATGACATTCCATACATTACTAGACACTGGGGGTAGATATTTACATCTTACTTCAATAATAAATCTTGATCTATACCCTCCAACTTATGTGGCAATTTGAACATTGGCAAATGTGAAATCAAATTGGTCCACCACTTGTGAGCAAAATTCCAAATCATTAACCCAGGGCATATTTTGACAAGAAGATGTTCCTTATCAAGTGTTATCTTCAATTGAACATCAATCCAAACAATCACCATCAGTCGCATCTAATTTACACTTCAAACATCACGTCAAATCATTTGAACATATTTTGTTTCAAACCAAGCTTCATCAATCATGATCAAATCAAATCCAATCAAGAAATCATCAGGATATCCTTGTGTTGCTTAACACTATCCTTGCATTGTTGTGCATCCTCAACAATGTTATCATCATTAGTCTTGATCAAATCATCATCAATCCATCATCATCTTGGGGATATCTTTCCCAAATCCTTGTGTTGCTTAACACTATCCTTGCATTGTTGTGTATCCTCAACAATGTTATCAACATCAATCCTAATCAATCTTGATCAATCCAATCCTTGCATTGTTGTGTATCCTCAACAATGTTATCATCATCATCAATCCATTGATTCGATCATTCAACCTTAGCTTGGTCTTCAACAAAATCCCAAACAGAGCATTGATATCATCACACATGTCTATATCCAAATCATCAAAATCGTGCGAAAAATCCAAAAACATCCAAAACATCAAAAAATCCAAAAACATTCATAAAATTCAAAAAATGTCAAAAACATGGAATCCGAACTACGTCATCTCTGAGCTCAAATGTAGGCAAGGCTAATATCTGATCAACCCCTGATACATCAAAATCCAAAAACATTTGAAAAAACACAAAAATCCAAAAAACATTCAAAAACATCAAAATCCAAAAACATTCATAAAATCTCAGAAAACCTAAAAAAAACATTGGAAAATCAAAAAATCAAAACATTTGTAAAATCTTGAAAATACCAAAAACAGCCTCAAAACATTTGAAAACATCAAAAGCATCCAAATATTTGAAAAAAATCATCCATCTCATTTCGCTTTCACTTGAAATAATCAATCATCCATAATAAACTGATCGTCACCTTCATCCTTTGACAACACAAACAAAAAATAATCATAGCAGTCAGCAAAAATAAGCTTCAATCATAAAATCGAAATTGAAACAACAAACCTTTAAAACAAAATCAAACTCTTGATCATTTTCAGACATGTCAATCGACCTTATATCAACATCCTATCAATCAACTTATCAAACCATCATCCTATACAATGCATGTCCTAGGATATATTGTTCCAACAATGGGCATTATTTTGGATATCACTTGGATTCTTATTCTATCAAAACACATCCATTTGGATGAAGGTATGAAGAACATTGGCTTGTTTGCATACTTGATCTTTTCTTTTGATTTATCTTATTGCGCTCATTCCAAGGACCTCTTGATGATATCCAAACGAAGGGTTTAGAGAGATAGGAATGGGGCAACAATCATTATCTTTTGTCTGTTGTGCTTGTTGAACATTTTTGTAATATAACTTGGCAAATACTTGCTTTGTTAGGTACATCCTAGCAAGGTTTTTGTATGTCAAGTGTGAACAAGAATACTCCTATCTATTTGTTGATTCAAAATCCATCGCACTAGGTACAACACCATCCTAGTTCTTTATACCTTGATGCATCGTATCTATGTGTGTTATCAAACATAAGGTAAGTAGTCCTTTTAAAGTCCCAATCTTTGATAAGCAAATCATCATCATCTATCATCATCATCATCTCTAATAAAGTCTCATCAGATCATGGACTTGTTGGATCCTCTTGTCATCATCTAATTTCATCTTTTCTCGCACTAACATCACAGCATGAATAATTAATCATCATCATAGTGCATCCATCCTGCATCCACAAACCATCAGTATTCTGCATATCATCTCACATGCATAATCATCATCATAATATAGATCTATTAGTCTAAGCATCTGCATAAAAAATCCATTGCATAATCATAGCATATCACATCATTCATCCCATCCATCTCACATCATATCATCATTTAAGTTGTTTAAGATAATATAGATATGTTATTCTAAGCATCTTAAAACCATCTCATTTGCATCATCATCCATAACCATCCATTTTGAACCTCTTTATCGTGAGATCGACCCTCAAATTGAATATTTTTGCTCGATCTCTCGAGGGGGCAATGTACGAGTGTACTTCTTTCTGCTGGGGCATCCAAAAAATCAGAAATTTTTTAAAATTTGATTGCAGTAAGATTATTCTTTAAACCAACGCAGCAAGTACATTGTTTCAAAGAGGGGAAAAATGTAGACACGTGAAATTCACATCATGCATATTTAACTAATCATATTCACTCGTCAATTAAATAAACCAAGATTAATTGATTAATCTCTAAGGATTTTCCATCTAAAATTAAATAAATTAACTTTATTTAATTTGATCCTATCACTATCCCCCTTAGATAAATAAATCAAATAAATCTTTATCACCTTTCATCTCCCTTTGATTTGATTTAAATCCCTAAATCTAAGTCAAATGGGTCAAAAACATCTAACATCATCTTAATTAATCTAATCCATGATTAAATGCTAATCCTAATCACTTGTATTCTCTAGATTTTGCCACTTGCACATGAAATTGCATTTAATTGATTTATCAAAATCTTTATTTACTTTCAACTTGGCATAAAGGGAGAATATTCTCCAAGTTTGAATCTCCCCCCAATTTGGCATGTACATCCAACAAAGCAATTAATAAGCTCTTAACATGTCTCTTGCACAAGTCAAGCTTAGCATTTAACTCATCTTGTCTCTCAAATTCAAATTTTGAAATCTCCCTCTCTTTCGCACATTGACCAAAATGTGCTCATCCTCAAGCCTATCACAAGTGGACAAGTGGCCTCTTTTCATTGGCTTATCTTTAGTCCCACATCCTCCATGTTTAGCATTCTTTCAACTTGAGAATCTTTAAATAGAGGCTTCATCCTTCAACAAATCCTCCACAATCATTCATGTAAAGTCACTCTCTTCAGGAGAACTGATTTTTCCCACCATCACTCCATCTTCAATGCATTTCATCATTTAGCTTATCTTAGCAAGGATTGGGAAAGGGCTTCTTTCCAAAGAAGTGCCAATCCACTATGGGATAGGGTTTGGTCATGATTTTATGTTCTTGCATTCAATTATCTTTGTTCTATTTAGCTTGCATATTTTAGTATGATCAATTATTTCATAGGGATGCTCTATCCTATTTGCTTGATTCAACTAACGACTCATGTTTGTTTGTTTTTGAGCCAAAATGAAGATTTAGCATCCACAATCACTAAGAGGAATGTCATATGCCAAGAAAGGTCGCACTCTTGAAGAACATAAAACCCAATTTCACCTAGAAGAAGACATGTCACGTGAAGTAAGAAGACCAAACTTTGAAGAAAATAGTGAGTGGGGACGTATATTCCCCCACTTTAAAGAAATTGTCAAGCACCATGCTATGAGCAATTACTTTAAAGTAGAATATAATTAATGACAATACATGAGATCTTTATTCAAAAATCCCTATGTAAAACATATTTTTCCGAATAGAGCTATGTCATAGAAAGGAGGGTTTCCCCCCATATGCAATCCTAAGATAGCACATAAGGGATCCATGGATCTGGTGTTAGTGTTATGTCTTTGCTTCAGTGATATAATCAATCTTGGAAACATCATAATTCCCTAAATGACTCATGAAACAATGAGCACAAAGGAAGAATGACACATAGAGAGAAAAAACAAAGGAAGGATTTTGGGTCAACATGGAAGAGACCTAAATATCTCAATGCCTTGTGTCATCCCCAAAAGGAAAACACAAGACAAGAGAAAAAAATAAGTTTTTATGACAAATAGAAGAATGCCATGACAAACCCACTTCCTTTGTATCCTTGCACCAATGGAGTGACAAGGGTCATCCAAAGTAGGCTCACAAACAGATAAAGACACACCAACCAGCAATGTAGGGGGGATCACATTATGCACATGATGCTTGATCATAAAGAACATCAAAAGAAGACAAAGAAAAGACTAGTATGGCACATGTGATTCAACCTATAGTAGGTCATCTGCATCCCAGTCTTGTTCATCATATGTAGAAGGTAGGCAACAAGCCAAAGGGACAATTGCAAGTACCAAACTAGGACAAGGCTTACCTAACCCCTTTCCCCCCACTAAGTACAAGACAAGGATGAGCTGAGATGGGCGATAAGAATGGGATCCTTACAATATAGGAATGATTTGCAATCAATATAAAACATGCAATGGTGAGTAGGGTCAGTGCAAGATCATGGGGGTCCAAACTAGGCTTCTAAGTGGCAATGAAAATTTAGAAAATCAAAGTTAGGCAACTTGACATAAAAATTTGAATAGGTTATTAACATAATTTGAAAAATATGTAAGAACAAAAGTTGTAGCAAATTGAATGTAGTTTCTAGGCTACTAGTTTGTTTTTGGAAAAAGAAAAAAAATGTTTTGAGAAAATTTGAAATTTCAATGCAATGGTACTAAATTTTCAGGAAAAAGATAAGAGGCAAGTGTATGTCTAACCACCCTAAGTACAAGAATTTTTTTTTTTTAATATTTCAATATAAGTAGAGGACACATGCCTGGACGTGCCAAAGTTTTTTGTAATTTTTTTCCATGTAAATAGTTAGTTATGATTTTTTTATTAGAAATTTTTAGAATTATTATAATGGCTATGTCTGACCACCATAACTTGGTCAAAAAATTATGAAATTCATTTTTTTTATCCTATAGTATGTGAAGCATAGAATGTGGTGCATCCTGTAGATTTGAAAATTGTTAAGTAGTTTGAAAGTTATAGAAGTTTTTCAATCAGACTATCAATCAGGATTTTAGACATAATGTAGGTAGAAAATCAATAATAATTATTTATTAAATTCAAAATAAGGCAAAAGTTATATTGGTGGAAAATTGACAATTTTTTCTATAAATCCTTTTCGTTTGATGAAATTTACGTAAAAAAAAGGTCATCAGCCACAAGGGTGAACTTCGAAAAACTAAACAAATTTTCAAAAAAACATTTTTTTTGTTGACTTTCTAGGTCAGACAATCCCAAACCAAATCTCGAGCCAATATATGTTTGTTGGAAGAATGAAGAAGAATGTCTAACTATATAGATTTTGTGTTGTCATTGATGTCACCATGTTAAATGAGTTGCAATTGCAAGACTAATTCATTGTTTGATCTAGTATTCTAGACCGGTATTTGAACCGGTATACAATTTACATCCTTTGGTATTTTGGTTTGCAACCCTTTGTGGTTGATTGTTGTTGCTTGTAGTTTTTGGAAATGGTTTATGGATGTTGGAAGTATGTACATTCAGAATCTCTTGTGTGCACACAGGTGCTCATATGGTGTATCAACATTATTCTATTGATTGCATTTTGCTATTAAGCCTATCCCTGACTAACCTCATGAATAATTGTTGTTATGGTGAATTAATTTTGTTATGTAGATGTATGTGTGACCTATCTCAGGTCTATGCCGACATGATGTAGTGTGCTACAAACTTTGATTTACTGTTTGGAAATATTTTGTAAATGCTTAAAGTTGACAGTCAGTCTTTTTGGTTGCATATAATTAGGCCGACCTAATTGATGCTTGTGAATAGGCCAGATATATGTTGGACAATTTTGAAGATTTTGGGATGAGACAAAAAATTGCAATGATGTGAATGTGAAGTGTGAAAATGATGAAGTGTGTTAAGACAGTTTATTGAGCATCACAGGAATTGAATTGACACTTGTTAGGTGCACTCTTACTAGTTCATTCTAGCTATAAAGCCACTTTTGTTTTGTTATCTTTTTGTAGGCAATGAACCTCCTTGTCTAGATAGTGAGTCCTCTTGTAAGCAATGAGCTTTTGTATTTGGATAGTGATTCCTATTCTAGGCAGTGAGCCCTTTGGCAATGAGCCTTGTATATTCGGCTTTGGAATCACTTTATATTGTGAGCTAATCCTCACCATGGTTTTTTCTTTATTGGGTTTTCCACATAAAATCTCGTGTTCATTGTGTTGATATTGCTTTTTGTTATCTGCATTTTATGTTCATACTTAATAACAAAACTAAGTGTATAAGAAATTGATAAGTGGTTGAGATTTGAATTTGGGTTTGGTGACAACTAATTCACCCTCCCCCCTCTCAGTTGTCTTGTGCCTTTCAACACCATTTTGTTTTACTGGATATGCTTTTTTTTTTTCAAAACAAATATTTGTTAGTTATATTTACTTATATTATTTATAATACATATATTTATATAATATGTATTATGTATTTATAATACATATATTTATAATATATATAATATTATTTATTATAAATATGTATTATATATAATATATTATATTATATTATACATTATTATATTATATATTATATAGTATACATATTAATTATTATATATATTACATATAGTATATATATGAAATATTATATATTATATTAACATTATGTAATATATATTATATATATTATATAATATATTTAATACATAGTATATATTATATATTTATTGATGTGTGACCAATTCGCAAGGGAGAGAGAGGGAGTGGGAGGGACTTGAGAGAGAGGGAGAGTCCAAGAGAGATACTTGAGAGAGATAGAGGGGGGCTTGAGAGTGAGATGGAGAGAGAGAAAGAGAGAAAGACTTGAGAGAGAGAGAGAGAGAGTTGAGGGGTAAGTGCAAGAAGTCAGGTCCACATTAAGGGGAAGTGTCATTTTTTAGCTTTAAAACAAATACCCATTCATTTTTTAGAATAGGTACCAATTTTGAAGTGGCTACTTGTTCCAAAAGGTTTGAAAGTCTCAAGACATGTTTTTCACTTGGATTTAGGCTAAAAAAATGCACGGTAACCCAACACTTAGGCTTAGACCTACAAGTACAAGGTCATAGTAATTTCAAGAGAAAAAACTAACTTTGGCAATATAGCTAATGAGGTTTTTTCTTAAAATTATTTTATGAAATTAAAACCCATTATATATGACAGTGTCTAGTTTTCAAATATATAAAAAAAATTATGATTTGATTATTTTTTCTATTTTTTAATTAATTTTTGAGGAAACTGGGCCATAAACTTGAAATGTCAGGTTTTCGTATTTTTTTAATAACTTTTAATTTGTTTAGTTTCTTCTTGAAAAAATAATATAACATTAATCTATAAACAATACTTTACACAATGAAAAAAATAAAATTCAAAAAATGATAAGTTTAGGTGAAGTTATGGTGTCTGTACACAAGGTTTTTAAAAAACCAACAATTAGGGCCAATAAAAAATTAATAAATAAAAAAATATTATGAAAAAAATTATAAAAAATATCCTCATCAATATTCATTATAATAGACATCTTTCCCCAAGAGGAATTGGAAAAATAATTTTAGTTATATCAAATTATGGTGTTCGTACATGTGCATAGTATGGTCCTAAAAATGTGACTTTTAAAAAGTGGTTTTTATACATGCATATTAAAAATGATTTTATATCATTTAGGTATTAAAATAAATTACATATCTAAAAACTAGACTTAGAATACTAAATTTCACAGTACTGAAGGTTTTAAAGAATCAATGTGTAAGTGCTTCAAATTTTAAGTCCAACTGTGATAAATTTTGAAAATTAGGAAAAAGACTTCCACTTTTTGAACATTTTGTGGACCCAACTTCTTGCACCTAATGTGAGAGGGAGATCGGGAGGAAAAGAGGGAGAGAGAGACTTGAGAGGGAGAGTGAGAGAGAGTGAGAGACTTGAGAGAGAGAGAGGGGGGGACCTAAGAGTGAGAGGGAGAGACATACAAAGAGTTGAGATGGAGAGAGGGAGGGAGAGAGAGAGAGGGAGAGGGAGAGAGGGAGGGAGAGGGAGAGAGAGAGGGAGAGGGAGAGAGGGAGAGAGGAAGAGAGAGAGAGAGAGAGTTGAGAGGAAGATTTTTTTCTCATGTTGGGACCCTCTAGAATAAGAAGTGATACAACCATCAAGCAAAACCATTACAACTCAATTCAACATTCATGCCATTAAAACCTTCACTTTTAATAACATGTCATTAGATCATTCATGTAAAATATATAAAATCATCATGAATAAGAATCACTATTTTCCAATCATGATACATAAACAAGAACATTATGTACACCAAAGGGGTTTGATGCAACTTTCAAACAAAATCCTTAGAAGACATCAAGATACATGTTAATTAGATTATGGACCCAACTTCTTGCACCTAATGTGAGAGGGAGAGTGGGAGGCAAAGAGGGAGAGAGAGAGTTGAGAGGGAGAGAGAGAGAGAGAGAGAGACTTGAGAGGGAGAGATGGAGAGAGAGAGACTTTATCTGGGGAGAGTGAGAGAGAGAGGGGGGACCTAAGAGTGAGAGGAAGAGACATACAAAGAGTTGAGATGGAGAGAGGGAGGGAGAGAGAGAGAGGGAGAGGGAGAGGGAGAGAGGAAGAGAGAGGAAGAGAGAGAGAGAGAGAGAGAGTTGAGAGGAAGATTTTTTTCTCGTGTTGGGACCCTCTAGAATAAGAAGTGATACAACCATCAAACAAAACCATTACAACTCAATTCAACATTCATGCCATTAAAATCTTCAAGTTTAATAACATGTCATTAGATCACTCATGTAAAAGATATAAAATCATCATGAATAAGAATCGCTATCTTCCAATCATGATACATAAACAAGAACATTATGTACACCAAAGGGGTTTGATGCAACTTTCAAACAAAATCCTTAGAAGACATCAAGATACATGTGTTAATTAGATTGTTCATGTGAAATCTATACAATAATTATGATCAACAATAAGACATCAATCAACCATGATGCATGAATAAACACTATATATGAACAAACACTAAATTAATAGATTATTTAATATTTATTACTAAATTTTTGTCTCATCATTAAATACTATTATATTCATAAATTCAACACTAAAAATATCCCATCCAACCAAATTCTTTATAAAATATCCATCCAAGATCAATTTTTTTATAAATATAAGATCATTGTCTTAATAAAGTCTTGTGACTCTCAGTTACATCTCTTCATTTCTTTGTGTTTTCCTCTTTAGATTGGGACTGTCTCTTTTCCTCTAACCATCATTGATGCTCGTCTAAGTCCACTTCCATGGACCTAACTGCATCAACAATAGTTTGCATTTTTTATGAAAAATGCCTCAATAATGGGTGAACACATTCTTCATTTTGAATAGTTTTAACTTGATCCTTACTGTTTCTAACATACACATTGACTTGTTCTTGAAAGCGAGCAACATCAAATGTAGGTGGTGGAGGTGGGGGATTATGAGGTGGAGGGGGTGGAGGTGGAGTGGTTGGAGATGGAGGGCATGGATCCATGATTTAGATATAGGTAAGCCTGAATTAAATTTGTAATTTAAAAATTTAAGATACATGTTTAAAAATCCCCTTAAACCATTCAATATAAATGACTTAATTGAATACAAATGAAAAAACATGTAAATCTCATTTATGTCTAAGACATGTAAATAGAAAACAAATAATTGTTAAAGTGATGTGAAATCTCGTTTAAAAATATATTAAATTTTTACCTCACTACAATTTGGAAGTGTTAAGCTCCAAATTGATTCAACAAAGATGGAAGTATTAAACTCCAAATTTCTAATACGTAGTGACTCTGTATACATAGTTAGTAATGGTTAAACAAAACTTGTCCTTGTAGCCATAGGGAAATGGGCAATAGTCAATGGGCTATGTGGGAGGCTATCATTTGTATATGATACAATATGATAGCCTCCTGCATAGCTCATCAATTATTACCCATTCACTTTGACCATTTCCCTATGGTTGAAAGGACAAGTTTTGTCTGGTTAGTACTAAAAATGGATCCAAATTCACCAACCATTAGAAATTTAGAGCACTTCCAACAAGGATCCTTTCTATTTTGAGAGCTGGGGAGAGTCAAAACAATTAAAAAAATTTAAAAAAAAATTGTTTAGCAAAGAAATACTAACTTAAGAATAAGAAACAAAGCAAGAATTTAAGAAACATGAGAATAAGTGATAAAGAATAAGGAAAAATGGACAAGAATGTAAAAAAGTTTTAAAAAATGCACAAAGGGGTTAATGAAGGTTCTATTTTATGTTTGTTTGGTATGCTAGGTTTAGTTTTATTCTTTTTCTCTAGTAATGAAGGTTCAATTTTTTTGTTTGATGTTTTTTTTTTGTTTTCCACTAACTAGGGTTTCAAAGGATAGAAAAAAATTAATAAAACTATAAAGGATGCAAAAAAAACTTAAACTAATCACTAATTAGAAAAAAAAAATGCAAAAGACACATACCTAGAACTCACTAGAGGTTGCTACTCAACTGTTGCATCATGAAAATGAGGTAGGGTTCATGAAAATGAGGAATATTTCGCATTATTAAGTCCTCAAAGAAATTGATATTTGTTATAAATGTATATTTTTTTTGTAAAACTATATTATATTCCCACGTGGCTTCAAATCCAATTGAATAAAAAATGGATATCCATTCATAACGGATATTTGTTTATTATATAATAAATTTGTTGTATATAAATATACAATAGTATATTTCACATATACTTTATATTATATATTATGCAATATATTTTAAATATATTATATAAATTAATTATATAATATATTAAATACATAGTCTAGCCCTTTGAAAACAAGGCAGGGTTTCTCTTCAACAAAACTAATATCTGCTTATTGTATCATAAATTTAGTGTATATAAATATACAATATATTATATATTATATATTATATATTAAATATATTATATTATTGTAACGCCCCGCCATGTAACCCCAAAGGACAACTAAAGATTACAATATTCACACAATTTGTTTTTTAAGAGTAACTAAACCTATGTATCATGTGCATAACATACATTGCAATGATAATAATATGCAAACACATCTACTAATCCTTTGGGGTACATGACTGCATTACGTGCTAATGTTCCAACAACTCTCACATCCATAACAAAGATTTAAACAACAAAGAGCCAACATCTCTAACCATGATAAAAGATAAACCGCAAGTATATGCATCCATAACATTATATAATGCCAATAAAAGACAACATGAAATATCAAGTAATCATCCATCACATAAACATCATGAGTATAGCATATTTCCATAGATACAACACTTAATAAATCCATGAATACCATCAAGTTAAGCATCTGCCAAACCAATTACAAGAATATACAAGGACACTAATATGTATGATACCTCAAGCTTCCCGTAAATCCATAGGAAGAATACATCAATTTGATACAACAATTACAATATATGTGGTACAACTAGAAGTACATGATGCAGCACATTAAGGCATCTCCAACTCTAAAGGAACTTTGAAAGCTCTACAAAAAGTAGCACTCCATCCAACACGAACTCTAACTGGTAACCCAATGGGGTGCAAAGCACGTTCCACCCAACCACATGGACCCGAAGGCCCACCCCCCATGCTAGGAGATGATAAGAAGGATCCACCACCAAACCAGTCAAGCAGAAGGCCACAAACTCCACAAACCAAAAATTCCATTAAACATAACAAATGACCACTTCCAGAGGCACACAAAGGCGAGGAACAATAAGGATACTCTAGGAGAGTGTCATCGCATAGCCTTAGTATGGGTTATCCTGGTTGCCTCTCACTAGGCGATGGCCTCCGTCTATGGTTATCTTGGCTACCTCTCACTAGGCATTGGCCCCATAGGGTGACATATGCGGGACCACTAACCTATCATGAGGACTAGGTAGTGATCTTGCCGACCACGACCTTCTCAACTCATCCTTAGCCTGTAGAAGCACTAAGGCATTCAAGTGAGGCAATTGTTATTGATTTTTTTTAATGTGTATCTACACAATCCCTTTAGTTAATTTATTAAGTTATCACTTGTTAAGGAAAATTTTCCATGGGTTATCCTGGTTGCCCCTTTGTACGTCATCCCCCATGAAGAGCCACTCTCTCTAGTAGCACCGAAACACAAATCTAACGTCATCAAGGGGTGTACCAAAACACATAAAGCACTATAACCATAGAAACCAGTGCATATGTGAGGCATGAAACATCTCACCCAAAATCCATAGCAAAAGGCAAAACAAAGGTACAAGGTAACACCCACAAAACTCAAATTCAAAAATTAGTTCAATGAATCACAAAGGTCCAACATTGGAAAGTTAGCATAAATCAAGTTTCTCCATTGCCTCTGGAAGCCTAAAATCCAACTTCCAATAACTACCAAACTAAGGACAACCCAAACACTATGGGTTCCCAACCATCACAAAATATGACCACAAGAAAGTCATTGCATAAAGTCTCCTCAATTAGAATTAACACAAAAAGAAGACTCACATCATGGAACCACAGAGTGATTATATAACTTCCATATTCACAAAATGATAAGTGTAGAATATAGGAGGAAATATCCCAACAAGATCCCCATCCTCACTTCAAGCTAACATAACCAACTAGAATTACCAACAATAAGTTAGCCAATAGGGCATCCAAGGGAGAGCTCAATTTTCTCCACACTCAATACCCTAGCAAACTAACAATTTGGCTCATAATGAACTTAAACCAATTCAACAACCACAACAACCTTAGTAACCAACACTTTAAAAGATTATCAACTCATGCAAAATTGACCACAATAACAAATATCAAAGTTAATCAACAGTACATCTAAAGAAAACATGATTGCACCTCAACAAGCAATAACATTTCAGTCATGATCTCAACCTAAAGATTGCAAATGAGTTCAACATTATCAATAAGTTGTTTACTTGATCAAATTAAAATAGTATATATGATTTTTCAAGAAAACTCTATCATCTATGAAGTGATCATCCGTAGTATTAAAATTTCACTATTCAATACTACTTTAAGGGTTATACGAAGGTAAAGTTCACAAGCATAATTTATGGTGTATCCTACCACTACATTTGGCAATACTCTAATTGCTTGCAATGATCACTAATTCAACTAACTATTAAAATTTATACAAACCAATAAATAAATATCCATCTATTAAGGCAACGACATTACTATCACAACTCTATCTTAAATGCTAATTTCCTTTATGAAATAAAACACAATTTCAATCTCCATTATGCCACTAACTCCCTTATAACACCATTTACCTTAAGCTATCGAATTAGAAATTAAGTAATGCTTTACTCTTTTCTAAAACATTTTTCCCATAATAAGTAACTTAAATAGCAATAATAAATCAAATAAAATAATTTCTACTTGTTCTAGTCCCTATTCCAACCTCCTTGCAATTTCTAAGAGCTCTTATATTAAATCCCAATCTCTTCTACTTTGGAGTCAATATAATTAACTAAAAAGCAATATCAACGATTGTCACTTATCTTAAATCTTATCACCAAATTTACCCCTACCCTTAATATTATTAAAATGCAAGACCTCTTCAATTCATTCAAATCATCAAGATGCTTACAAGATAAATTAATCAAATTTCGAATAATATTTTGAGTTTCATATGCAATTCTTTAACTCAGTTCTCCTTCTAAAAAAAAAAAAAAAACTCATACATAAGGTGCTTTCCTTCAATCGAAACTAATAGATATTATTAAAGAGTTTCCTTCAACTTAATTTCAAAACCTTGTGCACTAAATGATTTAATAACTAATAATTATCATATATTATATACTTGTTCTTTTAAATACCCACATCAATTTTAAATAATAGAGGTTTAAGAAACTATCTCATTGATATCTAAACCTATCAATATTCACTAATCAATTGCCACAAGCAATATCAATACACAATTCTTTTGGACTATATATATATATACATAGGTAAATTTCTGATTTAGTAACTAACTGGCTACTATCTTCCAGCCTTCCAACTTCATTTAAATTTTATAATGAATTCACATTAAACATTCTAAAACTTCACCAATCATGGGGATAGGATGTCGATCTACCAGTGGAATTTAAAGATATGGCAGCACAACAAGAAGTAAACTCTATTCACCAATAGGTGCCCCAATCATAAGCCATTTTAAAATTGATTACCAACATTAAACAAAACAGTGGATTAGGCATATAGGCCGGCTGCCAACAATCTGCAAAGGTATAGAAACTAACAGAGCCATCAGCTTTTATCTAATAATATGGTTGCTGAGATTTTACCTTGGACAGTGACATGGTATCAGGAAGCATTAAATTTTGCATTCCTAACAGTGAATCGATAGATGATGATTCTATTTACAGACTAACCATAAATCCTTATTAAATGATTTATACATTATGAGGATTTGGTGGAGTCTGAGCATGGACAATTCTAAACCATGAGGTCAGCAGGTATCATTCTAAGGCTTTATATTTCCAGTTCAAACTATGCTCCTCACCGAAGGGAGAAACTTATCCCGTTAAAGAGATGCTAAAGAATTAAGAGTACAAACTGAAGATAACAATAATGCAGAACACCATGGAACAAAGGGTTGATCGATTCATGACCACGGTTGCAAGGACGAGATGACATGGAATCTGAAACCCAGGCTATGCAATGCTGACTTTAAAACTTTAAAGCACAAGATTACTATATCGATTAAAAAACATGAAGCATATATTATGACCGTCGAATTTAAACACAACACAAAACATTTAGTACCGACTTCCAAGAGATGGATTCATTAATATAAGATCAATACTTCTAATAAGGAATAAAGGACGCAAGGAAAGAGGCGAATCTACAGCCTCAGCACATCACAAACTTATCCAAAATTGTTGCAAATAGTGAATTCACAGCAAGGAAACACATTTCTTAGAATCTGATTTATACAACGCATAAAACTAATCACCACATAGAATCTTCAAGAATGGTACGTTGAATTCTAATGTAACATGCAATAATGGCAGAAGCTTAAATCGCAATAACAGAAGCAAAATCCAACGCAGGAAGAAAGCACACATTAAACCTATAGCATTGATATGGGAGAAACACAGTCTATAGCCAGAAATCGGCTTTCAAAGTATATCGAATGAGCATAATATAAACATAGTCCATCAAATTTAAAACACATCACACAGTGTTAAGTTTATTCAGGCAGATAATGATGGCACCACCCTCAGCTTTGAATGCCAAGAACAAGATATATCGAATGCCACGGGAATTTATCAACATTTCAATAGTTTAACAACCATAAAGGAAGCTACAAGCAACGACTTGAGGATGAGAGAGGAGATCACAAAGAAAGTATTGATTCAAGAAAATAAATATGACAACGACAAGGGTGCGCACAAATGATTTGTTGGATTGTCTTAAGAAAATTTCAAGCAATGCATTTGGAAGGCAAAAAGGAAGCGCACAAATTGGATTTATTGAATAGGCTTCAAAAACTTCCAAACAAAAGACAATGGCCGAGAGAAATAATTCGACACCATTACGCAGCAACAACAACTCTTCGAAATCCAACCAAATTTTCCAGAATGAACAATGGAATGCAATTATATTTTTCTGAAACAGAGTTAAAGTATAGGTAACAAATGAACCTGGATAAAATTAGTTGGCACGCCTGTGAATTTAGTGCCGAGTTATAGCTCCCCACTTGAAGATTCCACTGCTTCAAGGTTCCCCACAATTGCTGCCGACTCCCTCAATTTACCAACCACCCCCTTGTTTTTAACTTTTTCTTGAGAAAATAAATAACAGAGCCAAAAGAGTTTTTCTTCTCCCCCCAAAACCCCAGAATGATTTTTTTCAAAATAAACGTTTTTCTTTTCCAAATTAAAATCCAAAAGAAAGAGTTCGAAAGAAAAAAATCACCCAATTCAGCAAGTCTCCCATTGAAGCTCAGTTTGAAACTGTGCATGCATTTGCATGCCAAAACCTACTAACTTATCAATTTCCTTCTCCTTTTCGATTATCCTCAACTGATTTTATCTTTTATTTTATTATTTTATTTTATATTAATTTCTTTCCACTTTTAATTTGTTTATTTAAAATTATACTATTTTCATATTTAAATAATTAATTTTCTAATGATATTACAGTTAACCATTAATATTAAATTTAATTATGTTAATTCTTAATGCAAAATGATTTGATTAATTGTCAATAATCTGAATACTTTTTCCCTGGAAAAAATGATTTATTTAATCCCAAATAGATCAAGTAACCTTATTATTCAATCCTTAATTAATTGATTCAATTACCCACAATAAAATTGTCAATAATCCTTATATGTCAGATTCATAGTATTGATTTATCTATTTTAATTCCAATTTAAATTAATCTATATAATCAATCTAATTTAATTCAATTGATTAAATAAGGTTATTCATAATATTAATTTACCACTCCGATCAATCACATACAAAACACATCTTGACGAAATCAGCATGACCTCACAAACTTACTCAAGAGATGAGAAGACCAAATAGGGAGGGACACTACAATAATACTATATATATTATATATTATATATTAAATATATTAAATAAATTATGTAATATATATTAAATATATTATATAATATATTTAATACATAGTCTCCCTTTGAAAACTCGAGGCATGGTTTCTCCTTAAGAAAACGAATATTTGTTATAAACAGATATTTGTTTTCTCTATTATAAATTTATTATATATAAATATACTATAATATATTTCATATATAGTATATATTATATAATATATACTATAATATATATTATTTATACTTTAGATATATTGTATATATAATTAAATATATTATATAATATATTTAATATATAGTCTCCTTTGAAGTCTTCATCTCCCTCTCAGATCTTTAATATATATTTAATCATTATATAATAAAGAGAGGGAGAGAGAGATACTTGGGAGGGAGAGAGAGGGAGAGAGGGAGAGTGGGAGAGGAAGAGGGAGAGGGAGAGGGAGAGAGGGAGAGGGGGTGTGGGAGGGGGAGAGAGAGAGTGGGAGAGAGAGTGGGTTTAAGTTTAGGGTTTAGGGAGAGAGGGAGAGTCTGAGAGAGAGAGAGAGAGAGAGAGAGGGAGAGAGGAAGAGAGGGAGAGTGGGTGAGAGAGGGTTTAGGGTTTAGGGAGAGAGGGAGAGTGGGAAAGAGTGACAGAGAGGGAGAGAGAGTGTGGGTTTAGGGTTTAGGGAGAGAGAGAGAGGGGGAGAGAGGGAGAGAGAGAGTGGGTTTAGGGTTTAGGGAGGGAGGGAGAGTGGGAGAGTGGGAGAGAGAGTTGGTTTAGGGTTTAGGGTTTATGTCCAGAGAGGGAGAGAGAGTGGATTTAGGGTTTAGGGAGGGAGGGAGAGAGGGAGAGTGGAAAGGAGAGTAGCTTTAGGATTTAGGATTTAGGGAGAGTGGGAAAGAGGGAGAGAGAGGGAGAGTGGGAGAGAGGAAGCCTGCAGAGAGAGGGAGGGAAGGAGGGAGGGAGAGAGAGAGAGAGAGAGGGAGGAAGAGAGAGAGCGTGAGAGAGGGGGGAGAGGGGGAGAGGGAAGGAGAGGGAGAGCGAGTGTGAGAGAGAGTGGGTTTAGGGAGAGGAGAGAGGAGGGGAGAGAGAGGGAGGGAGTGGGGGAGGGAGAGTGGGAGGAGGGGGAGAGAGGAGGTGGGAGAGTGAGAGAGTGGGGAGAAAAGAGGGGTTGGAGAGAGAGAGGGAGAGAGGGAGAGTGGGAGAGTGGGGGATAGAGAGAGAGATTGGGTTTAAGGTTTAGGGGGAGAGGGAGAGAGAGGGTTTAGGGTTTAGGGAGAGTGGGAGAGAGGGAGGGAGAGGGAGAGAGAGTGGGAGAAAGTGGGAGAAAGAGAGTGGGAGAGAGGGAGAGAGAGTGGGAGAAAGTGGGAGAAAGAGAGTGGGAGAGAGGGAGAGAGAGTGGGTTTAGGGGGAGAGGGAGAGGGAGAGTGGGAGAGAGGGAGGGAGGGAGGGAGAGGGAGAGAGAGAGTGTGGGAGAGAGAGTGGGTTTAGAGTTTAGGGAGAGAGGGAGTGGGAGAGAGTGGGAGAAAGAGAGAGGGGTATGTGCAGGATCATGGAGGCCCAAACTAGGCCTCTAAGTGGTGATGAAAATTCAAAAAATTACAGTTAGACAACTTGACATAAAAATTTGAATAGGTTATTAACATAATTTAAAAAATATTTAACAACAAAAGTTGTAGAAAGTTGAATGTAGTTTCTAGGCTACTAGTCCTTTTTTGGAAAAAAAATTAATTTGTTTTGAAAAAATTTGAAATTTCAACTAAATTTTAAGGAAAAAGATAAGAAGCAAGTGTATGTTAACCACCCTAAGTACAAGAAAAGAATAATATTTTTTCTGAATTTTTCAATATAAGTAGAGGACACATGCCCAGATGTGCCAAAAAAAAATTCGTAATTTTTTCCATGTGTATAATTAGTTATGATTTTTTTATTAGAACTTTTCAGAATTATTATAATGTCTATGTCTGACCACCATAACTTGGTCAAAAATTTAAGAAATTTAATTTTTTTATCCTATAGTATGTGAATCATAGAATGTGTTGCATCTTGTAGATTCAAAAAATGTTAAGTAGTTTGAAATTTATAGAATTTTTTCAATCAGCTTATAAATCGGGACTTTAGATGTAATGTAGGTAGAAAATCAATAATAATTATTTATTAAATTCAAAATAAGACAAAAGTTATATTGGTGGAAAGCTGACAGTTTTTTCTATAAACCCTTTTTGTTTGATGCAATTCGGATTAAAAAAAAGTCGTCAGCCACAAGGGCGAACTTCGGAAAACTAAGAAAAATTTTCAAAACATGTTTTTTAGGTTGAATTTCCAGGTCAAGCAATCTCAAACCAAGTCCTAAGCCAATATCAATTTTGGAAAACGGATCCCATTTTTTTGAAAAACAAAAAAACCCTCTTTAGTAAAATGGGCATAACTTTTGTGTTTCTTATCCAAATATCAACTTTTTATAGGCGTTGGAGAGGTGATTGAGAGATCTATGCAATGGACTAGGTAGTTTTTCTATATTGTATACAAAAAACAATTATAATCATTTGAAATACATATTTCATTTTTGAAACATCAAATGCTCACTACTTTCACATGTAGTCTTTTTTCATGATTTTTTGTAACACTCATCTCAAAATACTTGAAACATTAGAAAAAGTAATGAATAATGAAATATTTTATATTTTTTGTAGCAAGGAGGTGAATGAATCTTCATAAATCATCATATCTCTCTATCCTTTTCTCTACCTCTCTATGTATCACTATGTCTCCTTTTAAGGTCTAGACCTATCCCTCCCTCCTTTCTTCTCTCTTTGTCCCTCTTTATACCTATCTTTCTCACTCTCTCTCTCTTCGAGCTCTATACCTATCTTTATAACTCTATCTCTATCCTTTATCTCTCTCTGTCTACCTCTCTCTCTCTCTCAAGTCCCTCCCTCTCCCTCTCTCTCTCCCTCTCCATCTCCCTCTCTCTCCATCTCCCCTCTCCATCTCTCTCTATCTCTCCCTCCTTTTGAAGTATTTCTCCCTCTTAGGTCTCTCTCTCAGGTCTCTTTGACTCCCTCTATCCCTCTTAGGTCTCTCTCTTTCAGTTCTCTCTCACTCCCTCTCTCTTTGTTCTCTCCCACTCCCTCTCTCTCTCAATCTCTCACTCACAGTCACACTCTCTCCCTCTCAAGTCTCCATCCCTCTCCCTCCCTCTATATCCCTCTATCTCCCTCTCAAGTCTCTCTTTCTCTCTCTCAAGTCCCTACCACTCCCTCTCCATCTCCCTCTCACTCTTTTTCTCCCTCTCTCTCTCCATCTCTATGAAGTCTCTCTCCCTCTTAGCTCTCTCTCTCACACAGTCCATCTCCATCTCAGGTCTCTCTCTCTCCCACTCTCTCTCTCCTCTCTCCCTCTCAAGTCCCTCTCCCTCTCCCTCCCTCCCTCTATTTTGTTCTCTCCCTCTCAAGTCTCTCTCCCTCTATCTCTCTCTCAGGTCTCTCCTAGTCCCTCCTCTCTCTCTCTCTCTCGGGTCTCTCCCACTCCCTCTCTATCTTCTCTCATATATCTCTCTTACTCACACTCTCCATCTCCCTCTCAAGTCTCTCTCTCCCTCTCTCTCTAACACACACACAATCTCTCTCTGCCACTCCTTCCCTCCCCTCTCTCTCTCTCTTAGGGCCCTCCCACTCCCTCACCCTCTCTCTCCCTATCTTTGAAGTCTCTATCTCTCTCTTAGGTCTCTCCCACTCCCTCTCACACACACACTCTCAAGTCTTTTTCTCTCCCTCTCTCCCTCACTCTCTCCCTCTCCCTCCCTCTATCTCTATATCTCCCTAGCTCTCTCTCCCACTCCCTATCTCTCTCCCTCTCCCTCTCTCTATCAAGTTTCTCCTTCCCACACAACTAGATATCTCTCTCCCTCTCCCTCTCTCTGCCTCTCTCCCTCTGATTCTCTCTCTCTCTCTCTCTCTCTCTCTCTCTCTCTCTCTCTCTCTCTCTCTCTCTCTCTCTCTCTCTCTCTCTCTCTCTCTCTCTCTCTCTCTCTCTCTCTCTTTTCCACCTTCCTCTCAAGTCTCTCTCTCCCAATCCCTCTCTCTCTCTCTCTCAAGTGTCTCCTTCCCACCCTAACTAAATAAATATCTCTCTGGTGTCTCCTTCCCACCCTAACTAGATAACTCTCTCCCCCTCTCTCCTTCTCTCTCCCCCTCCCTTTGAATTATCTATCCTCTTAACTCTCTCTCTATCTATCTATCTCTCTCTCTCTCTCTCCTTTTTTTAAGTCTTCCACTACCCCTCTCTCACTCACTCACTCACTTTCCACCTCCTTCTTAGGTCCCTCTCACCCACTCCCTCTCTCTCAGTTGTCTCCTTCCCACCCTAACAAGATAAATCTCTCTCTCCCATCTCTCTCCTCTCCCCCTCTTTCCCTCCCTCACAAGTTTGTCTCTCTCTACTTCCCTCTATCTATCTCTCCCTCTCAAGTCTCTCTCCCTCCCCCCTCTCTCTCCCTCTTTCTCTCCCTTAGAAGTAACTTGAGATGGGGAGAGAGAGAGGGAGAGTGACTTGAGATGGAGAGAGGGAAGGAGAGATGTTGAGAGAGAGTGGGAGAGAGAGAGAGGGAGAGAGAACTAAGAGGGAGATGGAGAGTGTAAGAGAGAGAGAGTGAGAGAGATACATGAGAGAAGAGAGAGAGGGAGTGGGGAGACCTGAGAGAGAGGGAGAGGAGGGAGTGGGAGAGACCTAAAAAAGACCTAAGAGAGAGACTTAAGAAGGAGAGAGACTTCAAAGGGAGGGGGAGAGAGGGGGAGAGAGCGAGATGGAGAGTGAGAGCGAGATGGAGAGAGAGAGAGGGAGTGGGAGAGAGAGAGAGAGAGAGAGAGAGAGAGAGAGATGGAGAGAGAGAGAGAGAGAGTTTGGAGGGAGAGAGGAGAGAGTGGGAGAGAGCAACCTAAGATGGAGATGGAGAGAGAGTGTGTGTGTGTGTGTGAGAGAGAGATACCTAAGAGGGAGAGAGACTTCAAAGTTATGGAGAGAGAGAGAGGGAGAGAGGGAGAGGGAGAGTGAGAGGAGATGGAGAGGGAGTGGTAGGGACCAGAGAGATACCTGAGAGTTATATGGAGAGTGAGTGAGAGACCTGAGAGAGAGATGGAGAGTGAGAGAGATAGGGAGAGAGAAAGAGATACTTAAGAGGGAGAGAGGGAGAGAGAGAGAGAGAGGGAGGGAGAGAGACTTGAGAGGGAGAGAGGGAGAGAGAGACTTTAGAGGGAGAGAGTGTGAGTGACATGAGAGACATTAAGAGAGAGAGAGAGGGAGTGGAAGAGACTTGAGAGAGAGAGAGACCTAAGAGGGAGAGAGGGAGTGGAAGAGACTTGAGAGAGAGACCTAAAAGGGAGAGAGACTTAAGAGGAAGAGATACTTCAAAGGGAGGGGAGAGAGACTTAAGAGGAAGAGAGACTTCAGGGAGAGGAGAGGGAGAGAGAGGGAGAGGGAGAGGGAGAGGGAGAGGGAGAGGGAGAGGGAGAGGGAGAGGGAGAGGGAGAGGGAGATTGAGAGGGAGAGGGAGAGAGAGGGAGATGGAGTGGGAGGGACCTAAGAGAGAGAGAACGAAGGATGGAGAGAGAGGCAGAGAGATATGTCTAGAGATCAAGGAGAGAGAGTGAGAAAGATAGGTATAAAGAGTGGTAAAGAGAGAAGAAAGGAGGGAGGAATAGGTCTAGAGCCTAAGGGGAGGCATAGTGATATATAGAGAGGTAGAGAAAGGGATAGATATATATGATGATTTATGAATATTTTTTCATATCCTTGCTACAAAAAAATATAAACATTTCATTATTCATTACTTTTTCTAATGTTTCAAGTATTTTGAGATGAGTGTTACAAAAAAATCATGAAAAAAAGACTTTGCATGTGAAAGTAGTGAGCATTTAATGTTTCAAAAATGAAATTTGAAGTTCAAATTATTATAATTATTTTTTGTGGTGCAATATAGAAACACCACCTAGTACATTGCTTAGAGCTCTGAATTACTTTTCCAACGCCTATAAAAAGTCAAATTTTCAATAAGAAACACAAAATTTATGCCTGTTTTACTAAAGAACTTGTTTTTTAGGTCTACAAAATGGATATCTTTTTGAAACGGATATCCATTTTATTTTTCAAAAAAATGGGCTTCCACTTTCCAAAACAGATATCCATTTTGAAAGGGATATCCATTTTGGTTTGTTATTACCAAACCAAAATAGATATTGTACCCAAGCCTGCAAAAAGTCAAAGGCATGAATTTCACATTTTTGGACGTGTTAAAAATTCCTTTTTTTCACATCGCCACTTTTTGGACCCCCATGATCTTGCACATACCCATGGACTAGTGGGCTATAGATGCATGTCCCAGGATTGGGAAGCCCACTGAGCTGAGAAGCAAAGCAAGCATTCTGCTAAATGAAAATTGACAGTTGATAACAGGTGACGTGGGTCAACCTGACCACTCCCCACTATCTTGCGTGATTTCCATCCCTCCCATCCAGCTCTCAGCGGGGAAGTGGGATAGAGCCACATGGAGCAACTTGGAGGGTGTGGAAGACATTAGAATAAAGGAAAATATTAACCAAATATTTTAGCACAGGGTATGGATAATAAAGTGTGTGCCACTAAAAAGAAATATTGACATGTTGGCTCATGCAAAGATTGTCTTGTCAAAATTTGATAAGGAGTCTAATCAAGTCGTTACCAAGTATTCACCTTACAGAAAAAAGGTTGATAATGTCATAAAATTTAACTGGTCTACTGAAGAGGAAATCCTAGCATGGAAGGACAAATACTTGGGTGAGCTGGAGGATTGATTTGCAAGAGTGGGTGGTGATTTACAATTCTGGTTTTGAGGTCTGCAATCATGATGAGTAATGGATTGGAGAAGTGTAATGCATAGCCTAGAATTAGTGCAAATTAGGCTTGTGATAAAGTAATGAATAACATATTTCCTTATCCCCAATCTGAATTAGTGACAAGTCTACAAATGTGGACATTTTTCTTGTCCTTCCCTTTTTCATTCTATCATGCTTTCTTTCATTTTCACTTTGTATGTGTGAATGCACTTTTTGAGAAAACTGCTTGAAGATTCCTTTCAAAATGTGGGATCGGATCTCCAACAACCAATCAGGATACTTTTTGTCTCATATATGTTTCCCAACATCTGATAACGCAAAGATAACAGAAAAAAGGAATATATGTTGTAGTGGTCCAGATAGTGACATGTGTACTTTCTAGCCCGAGGCTTGTTTTGCTCCTTCATTACTATAAGAAGGAATTCAAGGCCAAAAGTATGGGTTTTTTGTATTGCAATTGAAATTGTGAATTTTTAAAAGAATACTGAGCATATTTTGAGTTTTATCTTAAGTTCTGAGTTTGTTATTACGTATGTAATTTTCATAACAAAGATAGAAAATTCAATACATAATGGTGCCAATCTCATGGTCATTTTCTCTCCTTTGTACTTGTTCTATGAGTCATGAATAATATAATCAAGGATTATTTTGTTCATCTCTATTGAGTTCTAGTAGATGCATGATTTTTTTCTTGCTTGTTAATTCAAGGAATTGGTGTAAATGCTTGATGAAATTGTTGATTCATATGAATTAAGTGCTAGGATATTCATAAGAAGTAATGGTCTAGAGTATAATGTGGAGGTGTCGTAATGTAGTATTTTCCAAGTTTTTATGATGCTATATGTGAAATTGTTATCTAGTTGCATAGGTTAAGATTCTCTACATTTAGGATAAGGCATTGGTGTGAGTAAAATATTCATAACATAGCTACTAGGTCAATTCATCAGTAAATCACTCTTTATTTACAAACCTTTTGAATGAGTTACAATTGTAGTTATGTTATGCCAAGTTTCATTATTCTCATGCTCCAAGTGTAGGGTATAATTAAAAGAACTTCCAACTCTTTTGATACATGCTACGTTTTTGAGTGGTCATATAAGAATTATCTATTGTTTACAATGTATTTAAATATTAGACTTTGCATAAGTTTTTGAATATGCATTGTGGGATCACCCTCCCAGGTTTCACAAAGCCCAAAGTGTAGGAGGAAAGTTTCACATCTTTCACTCGTTCGTTGGTCAATCACTTTAGATTGCTAGATGTTGGAAATGGAAAAGTCCATAGGTAATTTTGAAAATCAGCTTGGTTCTTAAGAAACAACCAACACTAGGTAGGGTGTCCGAGGGAGAGACTTGAAAATAGGGAGAGATAGAGAGAGTTATCTAGGTAGGGTGGGAGGGAGAGACCTGAAAAGAGGGAGAGAGATAGAAATAGTTATCTAGGTAGGGTGGGAGGGAGAGACTTGAGAGAGAAAGACCTGAGAAGGAGAGAGAGATAGTGGGAGTGATAGAGGGAGGGAGAGACTTGAGAAAGAGAGAGGGAGGGACAGAGTGGAGATAGATAGAGAGAGTTATATAGATAGGGTTAGATGGAGAATCCTAAGAGAGAGAGAGAGGGGTGGGATTGAGAGGTAAGGAGAGACCTAAGAGAGAAAGAGAGTTATCTAGGTAGGGTGGGAGGGAGATACCTGAGAGAGATGGAGGGATAGAGAGGGAGTGGGAGAGAGATAGAGAGATATCTAAGTAGGGTGGGAGAGAGAGGGGGGAGTGGGAGAGAAATAGAGATAGTTATCTAGGTAAGGTGAGAGGGAGAGACCTAAGAGAGAGAGAGGGGGCCAGTTAGAGTGAGAGAGAGAGAGTGTTTTAGGTAGTGTGAGAGGGATAGAGGGAGGGAGAGACTAGAGGGAAAGAGATAGTTATCTAGGTAGGGTTCCCAAGGGAGAGACCGTAGAGAGAGAGGGGGTGGAAGGGATAGAGGGAGGGAGATAATTGAGAGAGAGGGATGGAGAGAGAGGGAGAGAGAGAGAGGAATGGGAGAGAGATAGAGTTATATAGGTTGGTGGGAGGGAAAAACCTAAGTGATAGAGAGAGAGAGAGATTGGGAGGGATAGAGGGAGGAAGAGACTTGAGAGAGAAAAAGAGGGAGTGGGAGAGAGAGAAATTTATCTAGGTAGGGTGAGAGGGAGAGGCTTGGGAGAGAGAGAGAGAGGGGGTGGGAGTGAGAGGGAAGGAGAGACCTAAGAGAGAGAGAGAGAGAGAGAATTAGGTAGTTAGGATGGGAGGGAGAGACTTGGCAAAGAGGGAATGAGAGAAACCTGAGAGGGAGAGAGAGTGTGTGTGGGATGGATAATTTGAGGGAGAGACTTGAGAGGGAGAGAGGGAGTGGGAGAGAGATAGAGATTTATCTAGGTAGGGTGAGTGGGAGAGACCCAAGAGAGAGAGTGGGTGGGAGTTAGAGGTAGGGAAAAACTTTTGAGAGAGAGACCTATGAGGTAGGGAGAGAGAGTGGGAGGGATAGAGTGAGAGAGAGACTTGGGAGAGAGAGAGAGAGAGAGAGAGAGAGGGTGCCCAAGCGAGAGACTTGAGAGAGAGAGGAGTTGATATAGAGATAAGTAGAGATGGAGAGAGAGAGTGGGATAGGTGAGATGGAGAGAAAGAGGGAGAGACCTAAGATAAGGGTAGAGATAGAGAGGAAGTGGGAGAGAGATAAAGAGAGTTATCTAGGTAAGGTGGGAGGGAGAAACTTGAGAGAGAGAGAGAGATGCTTGATAGGGAGAGGGAGTGGGAGGGAGAGACCTGACACAGAGAGAGATGGGGGTTGGAGCTGTGAGAGTTTTCAAGGTAGGGTGCCCAAGGGAGATCTACCAGAGAGAGATAAAGAGACTTGAGAGAGATAGAGAGTTATCTAGTTAGGGTGTCTAGGGAGAGACTTGAGAGTTGTCTAGGTAGGGTGGGAGGGATAAAGGGAGGTAGAGAACTAAGAGAGAGAGAGAGAGAGAGAGAGAGATTTATCTAGGCAGGGTGGGAGGGAGAGAGATTGGGAGAGAGATAGAGAGAGTTATCTAGGTAGGGTAGGAGGGAGAAACCTGAGAGAGAGAGAGAGAGATAGAGAGAGGGAGGGAGGAAGATACTTGAGAGAGAGAGAGGGAGTGGGAGAGAGATAGAGATAATTATCTAGGTATGGTGAGAGGGAGAGACCTAAGAGAGAGTGGGTGGGAGTGAGAGGGAGGGAGATACCTAAGAGAGATAGAGAGAGGGAGTGATTGGGAGAGAGGGGGTTGAAGTGAGAGAGATTTGTCTAGGTAGGGTGGGAGAGATAGAGGGAGGGAGAGACTAGAGATATATAGATAGTTATCTAAGGTGCTTGTTGGAGAGACTTGAGAGAGAGAGGGAGGGAGGGAGAGAGAGACATGAGAGAGGGGGGGAGAGAGGGAGTGGGAGATAGATAGAGAGAGTTATCTCTAAGGTAGGGTGGGAGGGAGAAACCTAAGAGAGAGTGTGGGAGGCATAGAGGAAGGGAGAGACTTGAGAGAGAGAAAGAGTGGGAGAGAGATAGAGAGAGTTATCTAAGTAGGGTGAGAGGGAGAGGCCTAAGAGAAAGGGGTGGGAGTGAGAGGGAGGGAGGGAGAGAGATAGGGGGAGAGGGGGTAAAGGGGGTTGGATTGAGAGAGTTGTCTAGGTAGGGTGCCCAAGGGAGATCTACCTGAGAGAGAGAGAGAGAGAGAGAGAGAGAGAAATGAGGTGATATAGAGATAAGTAGAGAGGGAGAGAGAGTGGGATAGGTGAGATGGAGAGAGAGGGAGAGACCTAAGAGACAAAGAGAGAGAGTTCTCTTCCTACCTCTCTCCCTCTAAGGTCTCCCCTCTATCCCTATCACCCTCTCTCACACTATAAATTATAATGTACTACATATAATATATTTAATTTATTATATCATAATATATAATATATAATGTATCATTAATATATAAAATATTATGTATCATTAATATATAAAATATTTATTGCATATTAATAATACATAATATTGGTTTTATGTATTATTTGGTTTAAAAAAACTGAAGGAAACATATATCCATTTTGAAAATTATATATAAAACAAAAAGGGGACTGTTTTGAGCATTCCAATGGTCCTTACATTCTTTTTGTCATTGTTACCTATTTTTAGCTACAACTCAAAATAGGGAGAGTTGAATTGCATTTCTCATTGAAAGGTATAAAATTTCTACTAAAGTATTCATTCTATTTCATAATCTAATTACTTGTGAATTTCCATTGTTATTATACAAATGTTTGTAATACAAGAAATCATTAAATTGCATAGTAATGTTGCTTTATTCATTTTGTAAAAACCAAAGTCCCACACAAGTCATGGGAGTAACTTAATTTAATTTTCATAATCAAATAATGAATACAAGTAAGGTGTAAACTACACAATTAAAGATAATGTAAAGATGAAAAAAGGGGAATGATTCATCATTTCCTGTAATGATGAATCATTTTTACTCAAAGTCTTCAAGTTGTTGTGTCTCCAATGCCTCTAGGTTGTTTCAATTCCAAGCTCTATGGTTTCCTACAAGATTGTTAAAAGATGGTGTTAGAGTAATGATAAATCACATCCTACTTCATGCCTACATTACCAACAGGAATGTAATACACATCTTATCAAGCATTCACCAGATGATTAAGTCATAAAAAGGAAGATGTTCAAGGAGCACAAAGTTCAATGGAAGCTTTCAGCTTCAATTATTTTGCTAATTTGTTTGTTTAGGGTGCAGAAACAAGTATAATTAGATCATTTCAACCAACAGGTATTGTTATGAGTGGTGAGAAATGTGGCTCCCACAAGGGTTGATCCCAACTCATAAACAATAATGTGGGACAATGGTATGGAATAAAGATAATCATCATTCTCCATGGGGTATGTGGAGGATCATTATGGGCCAAAAAGTGGCAATATGATGGGTATTTGTAGGGTATGTGGTTGACAATTTTTACCCAAATTTGATGAAATGAAAAGGGTTTTTAAAGGATATTCTCAGCTTTCCACCAATATAAATTATGTTTTACTTTGGATTTAATAAATAATTATTATTCACATTTTCTATTTGAATTACGACTAAAGTTCTGATTGATACACTAATTGAAAAACATCTATAGATTTCAAACGGTATCACATTTTTTGAATCTAAAACATGCGTCACATTCTATGCTTCACATACTATAGGATTAAAAAAAAAAATTGAATTTCATGAAGTTTTGACCATATTAAGGTGGTTAGACATATGGATTTTTATATTTTTTAAAAGTTGTAATAAAAATTTCATAATTAATTATTTACTTGGAAAAAAATTACAAAAAAATATGCATCACATCTGGACATGAGTCCTCTACTTATGTCTAAAATCTTATAAAAAAATATTATCATTTTATTGTGGCTAGGGTGGTTAGACAAACACCTACTTCTTATTTTTTTCCCTAAAATTTAAGTACTACTACATTGAAATTTCAAATTTTCACCAAATAGACTTTTTTTTAAAATTAACCTAGCAGTTTAGAAACTAAATTCAATTTTCTACAAATTCTATTCTTACATATTTTTGAAATAATATAGATAACTTATTCAAATTTTTACGTCAAGTTGCCTAACTCTAATTTTTTTGAATTTTTTGCCACTTAAGGGCCTATTTTTCCATGATGATCCTACACATACCCCATGAATGAAGTTTATAAAGCAGCCTTCAAATCGCTATGGTGAAAACAAATAGAACAAAGTCTTCTTTCACTCTTCATTTAAAAGAGTTATCAAACGCTAAGGGAGATACAACCATGGATCATGCATGTGCAAGTTGAATGAGTAAAGTAAAGCTCAAGAGACTATGAATAAAGGAAAAATATATCTAAATGGTCAAATCCATTTAGGAACAACAAAATGAGCCATATCAGTATACAACAATTTCCAAATCACAAAATAAGCCATTCATGAGTGCTGATACAGTAGCACTGCCTCATCAGGAGTTTCATTCAATAAACATTGCTATGCATTAAAGAGTGCAAAAGGATAGCATAGAACAACAATTTTTAGGCAAAGTATTGTTGTTCCATGAAGTTTCAAAGAAAATGTTACAAAAGATAATGAATAACAAAATAGATTTTATCTACCCTTCAGTTTTGTCTACTCACACAATATAGGTTCAAAGGTTATGGAACCCAATGCATTCAAAAAAGTTACAAGTGCACAAAGTGTGCTATAGGTGCATGAGGATGGCATTTCATATTCTTATTTGCATTACAATCAATGAATCATAGAGAGTACCGTGGAAGAAGATAGAATATTTAAATCTATTATACACTGTTATGCTAAAGTGAAAATCTTAGACTCTTGCTTGAAACAGAAAATCCACAGTTTTAAGTTTAGTTATGTAATGCTTTAAAAAGGGAAAAAAAAAAGTATAGTATCAGCCTAGGGTTTCAAACCATCATCACACAGTTTGTGCAGTATACATGCTACTTGGTGCTGGGGAAGCAAAGGGGTCACAAAGATCGAGCCATTTTTCATTATTTTCCTCAAGGAAGTTCAAAGCTCACAGCCATAAAAGAAATGACACCCAGTTTTGTAAAATATGGGTTAAGGTTTCTAAAAAGTTCAATTTTTCTCAAGGAATGGAGAATACCTAGATGAATTCTTACAAGTATGGAGAACATTCAGGGAAAAAAGGTGACCATAAAGGCACTATGAAATGTAAGGTTCATTATCAAAGAAATACGATGGAATTATTTTAAGCCTCAAGGAAGCATGAATAGGAGGTTGTATTGGAAGTCCCTTGGTGAGCCCGATGGAAAAATAATGGATTTCAACAGGTCTACAAAATACCACGAAAGAAGGTTTCTTGAGCTGGTTTTGTAAGATGGTGTGATTATTATCTAGGGTTTTGATATTTTCTACATAGAAATCATATGGAGGTTGCAGCTGAATTACCGTTCTCCATTATTTTACATAGAAACAGAATCATGGAATTTGATGCAACCGAATGCAAATATAAAGATATTGATTATTTAGAGCAAGAAAAAGAACACTATATGCTATTCTCAAAAATAAAGAAAACCTAGATGGAGGAATCATGGTGACTTCAAATGCATGAGATACTCTGAATAATTATAGTCGTGGCCTTCTGTGATGAGTTATTTTTTATTTGTATCTTTCAAGAGGAGAGAGTTTCTCAAAATAACAAAATTTAGAAATCAATAAATCAAGTTTTCTAATGGCAGCCTGAGAACACATATTTCTTAACACCATTTAAGCCCACTTTGGTGTTTGTAAGCAATAGCAAATGTGTGCCATAAGGTAGAAATATTTGAGCCTTTTCAAGAAGCACTCAAGAATAAGTGAAATGAAAGAGATTCAAATAAGCTTCTTGACTTACCTCATTTTTTTCATAGGAAATCCACTCTCCCACAATGCAAGAGCTTGAACCAGGTTCAATAATGGCAGCCCCAAGTGAAAAAGACAACAAAAAATTTAAAATACATCAGAATGTAGGTGAGTCGTGGCCTGAAAACCCAATTAAATGCTTCAAAAATGGACAAGAGTGCTCAAATTTGTGACAAGAAGGGGCTTACCACACTTTTTCTGTAGATATCTTCATGAAAAAATCTAGAAAACAAGGAATGGTGGAGTTTCAAGTTCAAACCCTACTCCAATGGCGGCACAGTAGTCAAGATCAAACGAAAAATACCAAGTGAAGAATGGAGGAAGTCTTTAGGGTTCGATGGATTTTACCCAAAAGCCCTAATTCAGATCATGAGCAATTTTGACTTATGATTTTAATAAATCACTTCACATTATTATTATGTTGTGGTCTTGATTTATTAAAGTCAATCAACCTAATATGTAGAGGTGGCTCGTGAAGTTTCTTTTGATGGAGTGTCAAGCTCATAAAATAACTTTGCACATTTTAAGTGGAGAATTATCTTATGTTTTGCATGGTTATGACAAAAATAACAAATGATATTAAATATTAAAGGTGATATTCTAATGTTTACCATAATATTTAATATGTAATCATGTAAAAGAATGAAACAATCACATATTAAATAGTAAAATAATTATTGATGATTATCTTTAATATTTAATTAAATGGTTACCTTTTCTAAATTACATGCAAGGAATATAAGTAAAGGTGGACTGAAGATCAAATACATGCAGATTTTAAGATCATGAGTTCAAATTTTGACTTTTAGTCAAAGTGAAGTGAACTCTTCAGTTTTCCTCTTTTTATGCCACCTTTTAAGGAGCTTTTCAGAGGGTTTTATGACAGATCGCTTGGTTTTTATCACTTCACATGAGTTATGCATGGATTAGAGGAAGTTTGGCCACCTTTGCCCACATTTTACTCCAGTTTTGAGACTTGTTTTGCATGCTTTTCAAGTTTGCACGAGGAAGGGATTATTTTGGAACTGAGGCTTGATTCCAGTTAACTAGAGCTCATTTTTTGCCTCTATTCTCTTTATATTGTACACTTCTTTCATATTTGGAGTTATTTCTTGTTTTTTTTCCTTTTCCTTTAGCAAAGAGACCTCATGTAACTCAGTTTTCATAGTTTTTATGATATTTAGCATATTTTATAGGTTATCGTAGAGAATCATTTGCAGAGTTTTCCTTCTTTTGTCACTGCAAGTTAAATATTATCCTTCTTAGATTTGTTTTACAAATGTTTTGGATGCAAATTTAATGTGTTTGACATCAAAACCTTTAAATTTCTATCACATTCATAAATGAATGTACATGAACGAACAATCTTAGTTGTAGGTCATAAATTGTGTTTTTAATATATCTTTATCTTTAAGTTGTGAAAATAACATTTTCCTTCATAAAGAATGAATTATCAGACCTTTTTGTAAATCATTGATGCAGTTGAATTGTCCAATCTAAGTTGTGAAAATAAGATTCATAAGGGATCAGTTGTGAATCAGTTTGTGCTCTTTAAGTCAATTAGGTGCATCACCTAGTTTTAGATTTCAATTTATGTTTTATTTCAAGCCTTTTTCCCTTTTCCAAACAAGTTATGCATAATTAATCAGAAGAGTCAATAGGAAGCCGACCTAGAATCTGGAGGTCTAGTTTCATATAGGGTACCCACAACCTGAAATTAGTCCAATGTTGCACAGGATTGCAAAGTTTCACAGCTTTGTATGCGGGTGCAAATCCCAGTGACAACAGTCATCTGGAATCTTGTGCTCTTTGTCTACAATAGACAAAATTCAACTTTTATAAGATTATTTTACATAATTTTCTACTTTACAATCATTTGTGTACTCTTTTTTGTTTATACAATGGGAAGCAATAATCATTGTAAGGGAAAAGGAAAGAGAAAGCTAACAACAAATCAAACTGAAGCTTATAGAGAAAAAAGATAGATAATTTCATAGGAAGAGAAGATTTGAGGTATGTCAATTACTCAATTTGCAATTGAAAATATTGAAATTGATATAGAAAATTTTCAAATTGATATTGAAATATTGAAAACATTGATGACATTGATAACATTGAAAACGTTAAAAATGAAAACATTCATATCATTGAAAATGAAACATTTGAACCTTATATATCACCAAATTACATGAGAACACAAGAACTTTGTGAAGAAGAATTTCAAATTTCAAATCTAACACATTCAAGTACCCCAAAATGGTTACTTGAAATAGATGGGAACATAATAGATAAGCTTGATGGAAAAAGGTCATCACAAACAGTTCGATTGTGGGCTACCCAAATGTTCAATCAATACTTTTCCAATAGGACATTAACTGAACAATGTTAAATTTTTGTAAAATTTCTAAAATCTAACAAAATGAGACCATTATTAAAGAAATTGAAGATTCATGTGACCAAAAAGTCAAAAAAAAAAAAATTGTAAAAATCTTTTTAATGCTATAAATTCTATTGGAAAGATAAGAGAGTTTCTTGTAAAATGATCACAACCTCATTAGTAAGCCATCATTTGAGAAAGGCTCATTTAATTCAAGGCAAACTTGTATTGATTTAAACCTAAATCATAAAATATTGTCTAGAGCACTCTCAAGAAGAGGAAGACTCGATAGTCCTCTTCAAAATGATACATGGGATTTTAGTGGGAGGCTTCCATGTGTTGATAAAAAGCTAATAGATAACGTAAAAAATGAAATTCAATAATTTTGACACTCTTATTCTATAGTATCACCAAATGCAAAGGATGTTTTAAAGTTAAGAATTGGCAATTGAGATCGCACACATCCTAAACATTTCTTGGAATGTAGCCAATCAATATTGTACAAACAATTTTGTGAAACACATCCAAATTTACAAATCTCACAAAGGGCTTTTGAATCTTGGAAGCCATTTTATTGTGTGCCTATTAATATTCATAATACATGCTATTGTAAATACCACATAGATCTTTTAATGTATCATGAACTATTATGGTATATTCATTCTACTATTCATATAACGAAATGTTGCAAGAGTGTCATGCAATGCAACTTCCGAAGTCATCCAAGGACTTGTTAGATTCATTTTTATGTGTTAGAGGTGATAGTTACTTGTTTTTATGGAAGTGATTGTTTAAATGAAACATGCTTGCAATGTGGTGGTTTATCAAAGTTTGTTACATGTTTTCATGAGGACAACGAACATGATTTTGTTAACAAATTTTTTGAGAAAAAAATATTTGAGACAGTGAAATATACCTTGAAGAGTGGAAGTGGGGGTTCTAGATGCAAGTTGGTTACAAGAGAGGTAAGTTATGTTGATTTTATTTCTGATTTTAAAAGCATCACTAATCTTAAACTCAATGTAACCTAAAATTTGAATCAAGTTTAACTTTGAGTCAACAATACAAGGAAATCAAAACCAAGTGAAAATTAAAGGATAAAAATGTTCACTCATACAAAATTGACCATTATAAAAAAAAAAAAAAAAATCTAGTTGAATCTCTAGGTCAAATCCATAAGTGGATTGGAATAGAAAATTTAAAGAAAACTATTCCCATAAAGTTGTAAAGAATTACGATCAACATTTGGATATAAGTCAACTATACAATTTAGTCAAAAGAACTTGAAATATAAGTTCAAACTAAATCATTAATAAATCTAATGGGACCTATTAATATGAGCCAATAGTGGCATAGTGTGATGGTTGAGTTGTTGTGTTGTTATTCTTGCCATCAAGGTTCAAATCTCATTGGATTATAATCGTTGATAATTTATATTGGGGATGAGACCTCACCGCTTCAGATAAAAAACGTTTACCCCTCTTTTTCTAAAAAAAAATAAAAAAAATAATCAACATATGAAAACTACACTCCCCCTCTTTTCATATATCTTATTATTACACTAGAGTTACTACTTTTGTTTCATATACTTTGTTTCAAATTCTTGCCCAACTTTAGAGAAACTGCTCCGCAACCGTCTTGACAATGAATAAGATTATTTTCAATGCTGTGTCGTGTGTAACACATTTCTTACCGCCGGTTCCAACACGCTGGAATACTTGGCAATTACAAAACACTGAATATAACCCGGCCACGCTGTATTTTCAGTTTAGATATAGACAATTACATCACAATTTTAGCCATGTTCATGCCGTTCAGTATCATGTCAGAATCACCCATGTTTTTGATGATGGCGATGGTAGTGGCTGTCACAAATAAATGTGTTTACAGAGATACATAAATAAGGACGCCTTCATCATTCATTTAGTGTTCATACTGATCAGTTAGGATTCGAATCTAGGAATGCTTTATCAACTCAGTTTAGAATTTTTTATTTATCGTTGGAATGCTTTATCAACTAGCTCCTCTTTAACCAGCCTATTGTCAATCCAAATGTGACTTATTTCAATGACATGATTCATTGTTACAAATTATTCTGATCTCAGTTATATAGAAGATCATTGTTGCAAATTTTTCTTATCTCGGTTGTATAGAAGATCATTTATATTTTCTAGCCAAAGATTTTAGTCTGAGAAATGTCATGGGCATGTCAATGTGTGAATTCAAGGTGCAGCAGGTTGTAGCAAACAGCATAATTATATCTCTGATGATAGTAGTCACTGCTCTCTCCTGCTCTTATCTGCCCTCCTCTGATATTGATGATTATGGACAGAATTCTAGAGTCAATTTTGGCTTGAACTTGCCTCCCGCCTCTCACCAGTAGGATAACTTGATTCCAAATTGCTCTGAATTGGCAGGGAAGAGCAGCAATAGTAATAGGAATATTTCAGTGGAGCTTCATGGTGGAATTGATGGATCCAAAGATAGAAGCAGTTCCCAGGAGTTTGAGAAAGTGACAAGGTTTGTTAATACCACGCAAAATTTGTCTCCCGGCAATGCACCAGCACCAGTGATACAGGTAAAAGAAGAAGCAGCCGCTCAGGAAAGTAATCTTCCAAAGGAAGAAATAGAAGATGGATTGGCAGATATAGAAATAGAAGCTGCCCACGTGACTGAATTTTTCCAATGTGACTTATATTCGGGAAAATGGTTGTATGATGAATCGTACCCTCTTTACCCTGCTGGAGAATGCCCCTATATGAGCGTAGATTTTAACTGTCAAGCCAATGGGCGTCAGGACTCAGACTATACAAAATGGAGATGGCAGCCTTCACACTGTCACCTTCCCAGGTTTGATATTCGATATGAATTGTCTTAATCTCAGTACTTTGCAGTTGGTTTAATCTTGTTAAAATGTGACATTAATTAGGTTAAATGCCACGGACTTGCTGGAGACAATGAGGGGAAAGAGAGTGATGTTCGTTGGGGACTCTATCAATCGCAACCAGTGGGAATCCTTGCTCTGCATTCTCAGCACTGTAGTGCCTCAAAACAGAAAATATTTTGGCCCTTCCAAAGATAACTGTGCCACTTCTTTCGTAGCTCAGGCATGCGTTTTTTTAAGTTCTTTTATATATTCAATATGAGTATGGCTTTACATAAATAAATAAATAAATAAATTTAAAAAAAAAAAAATTAATTATTCCCTCCCAGTGCCCTAATAGAATATTTATAAAGCAGCCATGGCGGTTAATCTATGCAGGACTATAACTGCTCCTTTGAATTTTTCTGGGCACCCTTTTTGGTGGAGCAAGGCAGCATCAACAGTGGCAATAGCAGCAAGGAGATACTGAGGCTGGATGCTATTGAAAAGGATGGAGCTTATTGGAGAGATGTGGATATCCTGGTCTTCAATACAGCTCACTGGTGGACGCATGGAAAGAAAGTGCAATTGTAAGTTGATACTTATAAGAGATAACTTGAGAATAAGTTGACAGTATGGATGTAGCCAATGAAAACATTTGTTTGAATTTATATGTAACAGAAGGGATTTCTATATGGAGGGAGACTACCTTCACCCACAGTTAGTTCCACTGGTTGCTTTCAAAAGAGGGTTGGCTACATGGGCCGACTGGATATGTAGTGCCCACCCCGTTTTGGTCATCTTTGATGTCAAGTAAGTTGTTGGTAATATCATGTCGATGTGGTGATTTTATTTAATTTTAAAGTTATGAAATAACATTAATAATATGCTGAGATTTGGTTAATAAAGTTAATTTAATTTTAGGGTTACTTGCCTTATCTGGAATTAAATAAAGAATTTAATTATCTTTGGGAGTTGTTATTTAAAGTAATCAGATTGGATGAGGAAAAGTAATTATCATTTAAAGATTAAATTCAATTAATGAATTTAAAGGTGAGAAAATATTAGAGACGATTAAATATTAAAATTTTACTTAAGTTTGAATGAGGGTAAAAATGAGAAAGGCTAGTAAAAGTTTGATATCTAAGTATAATGGATAAGATAATAATGTTAATATGGTAAAGAATGTGACGAAATAAATTCTAATAAAATATTATTAATATCTAAAATGAATTAACTAAATCAAACTTGAATATTATAAGTAAATAAATAAATACTAACTATATTTAGCTTTGGAAGAGAGGAGGTTGGGAATCGGTTCTTGATTTATAACTAACCAAGAAAGAACATAAAGGGAAAAGCGATGCATCCGGAGGGGGGCTGGCACAAAGAAGATTAAAAATTCCATGAGCATCCAAGCGTAGATTCAGGCTTGAATGGTATGTCATTTCTTTCAATCCCTTTCATAATATCACATTTTGTTTTCTTCAACTGCCCTTGTTTGTTTTCGTTGAAAATGGTGAGTAAAAAAAAAAAAAAAGAATTCAGAAACTCTTCGTTCGAGTTTATTGATCTCTCTTTAAATTTTGAAATAGTTTAGATCGAAAAAAGGATGAATATTGTCTCAGGAACAAAAAAAAAAAAAAAAATCCATTTTTATGACTATTCCTTGAGCATTTGGTTCATGAATGCAAGCAATAAAGAACACATGAGACAAAATATTATAGTTTGTGGTCGTAAATCGCTATTGATTACTGTTTGGTCTCTGCATCACTGTGTAGCGCAGGCATAGAACTTGCCATAATTAACACCTAACATTTGAATGTTTGGGGATTGATCTTATTTTTTTCCATTATTGAAACGATATTAACTTCTTTCCTTACTAATGAATTAATCGTAATCTGCTAACATTAATCATCCTCCACGCTGCTAAAGGTGATTCGTCCAAACAACAAAATCCTTTATGTTCATTGTCCTGTGTCGTTTCTTTGGATTCATCATTGTCACTGGCAAATCATATGACCTTGATCTCTCTCTTAGTTGGACAAATCTCCATATACATTACATAAAGTGGTAGGCTCAGAAATTTGCAAACACAGAATCAGTATTTTCTTTTGGAACTTTGTTTTTTCCCCTGAGCCAAAATTAATGTTTCTTTTATTTTATCTTTTGTTGGGAAAAGAATAGAGATTAGAGGATGCCTGTTCAATCATTCTATCTGATAGTGTCAAGATGATAATCTGTTATATGAACATTGTCACTAGGATCAAGATTAGAGTAAGTATACATTAAAAATAATAATAATAATATCAGGGCACTGGAACAGAACAGGAAGTTTAAAGGTTTAGATAATCTGTTTATTTCTGCTGGTAATCTATCGCAGTTGCAGCACTTGGAAATAAAATATCGTCAATGTACTAACATAATAGAGTGTTACCATTGACCGTGGTGGAGTTTAATTTCTAAACTTCAAACTTGAGCACGTCTCTGGAAACCCGCCACCAACAGAACTGCATCAAGTTTAAAAAGAAAAAAAAGTGTATATTATTTCTCCTGTGCATAAGTCACGTTTTTTGCACCTCACCTTTCTCCTTCTTTTTAGTTTTGTGGATAACATTCAGGATTTGATAATAATACTAGTAAATGGCGATATTTCCAAATTCCAAAATTCACTTTCTAAAATAAATGGCTGCTCACATTTTGCAACCGTAACCATCTCCAACTTGGAGGAAAGCTTGGTTCGTGTGTCTTCTCTGATGCCGTCCATGAGCAGATTGTTCAAGTGAAGAAATTGAGGACCAATGAGCAGATTATTTAATTCTCTTGGTCTGCGTAATGTTTCAAGCCCTTGCCAGTTACCTCCATTCAGTCGAAGCTGAGAGAAATTGATGTTATTGGATACAGTGTTTAGATGAGTTTCTTCACCTAGTCTGGTAATTTAAATTTATAGTCTCACTGAAACCATTGGCAACCCGTCATAGCTGCATCTTTTCAGCTGGCAAAGGTATGGTAAACCTGGCATGGCCGATGGCCAAATCCCATCGCTGTACCCTATGATCTTGTTACCTCCGCGTCACTCTAGGGTTACTTTTGCGTTTTATGAATTACTGGATATGACATTTCTCTTCCTTCTAAGATAAAAGTTTTACCTTCTAGAATGTGATAGGGATTAAAATATATGTTGTTTGTTGGATTCATGTTTGCTTTCTTTTCGAAGAGTTACGGGGTCCTCTTGTGTTTTGGAACGAATTTGGTGGAAAATGTTTTACCTTTTTTTTATAGGGTTTCAGCGCCTTTGAATCTAAACCTATTTTTATGCCTTCACCTTTACTTCTTCTCTTTGTGTATTTTGTCAATTAAGTCACATCTTATTTTGTTTTGGTTTCAGAAAACTAATTTTTGACTGTCTGCAAATATATCTCATGGGCTGCACAAGGTGTCATCCTCATTTAATCAAACGTTGTCATCCTTTTAGGGTGTGTGACACCATTCGCTCTAAACCTGTGATAGAGCTATACTACCTTTATTTTTTTTGTTACACTGGTTATCTAATTTTGAAAATTAGGGGCACTTAGAATTTGATGCAAATGTTAATATTGATTATTTTCTCATTTAGGGTGATTGTTGTTTATGGGTAATTACTTCAATTTATATAATTAATTATTGCATTCTTACTATTGTTTCAAGACATAAAAAAATTACTAATGATAGGCAATGTTATTTCAAGTAGAGCAACGATATGTCTTTTCAAGCAAGAATAAGATAAATTGTGAATGTAATAAATTGGAATATATTTGTTTTAATCTATGTTCGGAATAGTATATTTGTAGTGTAGTGTTCATGAGATTGATTATCTTTTTAAAACACAATTAGAGTATTAATTGGCTCATTATATTTATATAAATGTATATAGTCATAGGAATGGTTATAAATCCTAAATTGGAATAAAAGAAAATAGTAGTAATAATAAGAAGAATAGAAAAATTATAATGATGTGAAATATAAATAAAAGTTTAAAATATTTTATATAACTACATCATAAGTTGCATTTTGTTAGTTATTTAATCTTGTGGTCACGATAAATTGATTAAGCAAGGGAGTAATGTGTAGAAGGGAAATAGTATATTGATTCTTTGGGAGTTTGGTTTATGGTTGTATTTGGTAGTCTTATAATTAGTGGTTGTAATAACTCTTTCATTGAGGAATTGTGTATGCTAGAATTAATCGTTATCTTTAGTCATGCTTAAGTATTGATGTAAACTTTATTTGTCTTCATTCTGGTAGTTTTATAAACTTGCATAAATGTTGAAAAAAATTGTTCTTGAATTGAGACTTCTTTTCTAATTAAATTCTCTTGGATTGTTGATTAGGGGATAACTATTTGATGATCCGAGTTTCTAATAAATGTTGTCTTATATGGATACTTATTTAGAACCTTGAGATTGTAATTGTTTTGAGTAGGTTGGTTTCTTTTAATTGAGAATGTGATTAGATAGTTGTTATCATTATCATGTTGTTAGTTATATGAATGTAATTTTTGTGCCACTGTAAGGGGTTCTTGTGTGGAGAAAATTGAGGGCTCCCGTGGAACATCTAGTTGGTGGCTTTTGGATGTTGAGCGATTTTGTTGATGTGTGGATTGCATTTTTATTGTGGTGGGGGTTGACGAAGCTTTCTTTGTGTGGTTTTATGGATTCTTTCGATGTGACTTTTCGTGAGTTGATTTTGAGTTGGGAATGTTATCTCAATTAATGTATGTTGCTATTCGTTGGGAACCAGTATGTGTTCTTTTGTTCTTTACCTGAGAGGCAAATTGGTTAATGTTAACTTTGTCATGATTGATGGTTCTACTTGATGAGTCAAATTGAAAAGTTCTTTGAATTATGGGTATTCCGAGAGGAGAAAATAGAGGTTTCCCTTGGATGTCCGATTTAGTTCGTATCGAAGTTGTTGATGTTGTTTAAGGGAGTTGTTGATCTTATTTTGATGTATTCTCTCATCATATTTGAATTGAAAATAGTTCTTCAAGGTTTTGCTTTTATTGTTGTCAGCTTTTCATGGGGAAACCCTAGTGTAACTTTATGAGAATCTTCCAGAGGTTTATTTTACTATTGGTTAATGTTCCTCCTTTTATGTGCCCTTGTTGTGGCAAGTGTTTTGGTTCCATGTTTTTAAAAGGGTTGTACATGAATCGTTGAGATTTTGATTATGTATTTATGGCAAGATGGGTAATGCCTTGCATGCTTCTCTATTGTGATCTAATGTACTTTTTATATTGTACAACCCTTGGATTTGGTTTTTATGTTTTGAGTGTCTAGAGTGGGAGTGGCTCTAAGTGGGTGGTCGGCGCACAAAGGGGCGCCAGGATAGCCCTCGTTAGAGTGAAATTAAAAAGTGATAATTTAAATAATTAATTAGGGGGTGGGTAGAATCACATTAAAAAGATAATTGATGCCTCATCCGCCTTTGAGTGCTACCACAGACTAAAGGGGATTGAGAAGGCCGTGGTTGGCAAGATCGTTGCCTTGTCTTCATGAAAGGTTAACGGTTCCGCATGAGCAACCCTATGGAGCGGTACCTTGAGATAGGAAGCCTGGATAACCATAGATGGAGGCGGCTCCTAGCGCTCGAGTTGCCTGGATAATTCGTCAGTAGATGGAGGCGGTGCCTTGCGTTATTGGTAGCCTGGATAATCCATATTAAGCCATACGATGACACTCTCCTCTAACAGTCCTTCTTATGATGTTTCTTTGGAAATCCTCTGGAAGTGGTTCTTTGTCTTGAACTGATGAAACATAGCTGTTTTGAATTGATTTATGGTTTTAACCTATTTGATCTTTGGTCTATTCTTTGGTCTTGTATAAATCTTGTGAATGTTTGGGTTTTGACCTTGTACTCTTATGGTACTGTGATATGATGTTATTGTATTGTATCATTGCGATTCAGAATTGTGATTGGAAGTGTTTTATGATCTTCCTTTGGTTCCTTGTTTATTGGCTAATGCCTTGAATTATGTGGTGAGATTTATGACTCTTGGATGTGGTTGATTATGTCATTGTAATTCCTGAGTTTTGATGATACTTTTGTATGACGCTGAGTCTTGTGGTTCTCTGTTGGATGTTCTTGGTTGAGGTCTCTTTCTTGTTAGCTCCTAGCACGGGGGGTGGGTCTTCGGACTCACATGGTCGGGTGGAACATGCTAAGCCCCCATTGGGTCCCCAGTCAAGGATCGAGAGGTGCGGATTGGTGCTATTGCAGTGACTCCAGAGTTGTATCTATCTTGGAGCCAGTTTTGATACTTGTATTCATCTATTCATTTGTATCATGGTATCTTGTGTATGGTTTCCATTTATGTTTGGGAACACTTTTACATCATTGTACTTTTTGAACATTGTACTATAATGTAATATTAGCCATGGCAGTTGTTATTCAATGTGTTATGTTGTATTTATGTTCAGATGGCTTCTTATCAATGAATTTTTTTATGTATGTGTTATATTTATTATTGTTAATGATTATATCTTTGGATTTTATTCTTTATTGATGTTGTGTGGATCTAAGTCACGTAATGACTCTTCGTGTACCCCAAAGGATGTATGTGTTAATGAATCTATTTAATTGAAATTCATGTTATGATTTAATGTGTATTACATGTATGTTATGTTTATTTAAAAAAAAAAAAAATGTGTTGTAATTATTGTGTTAATGTCCTTTGGGGTTCGCACGGCGGGGCGTTACAGGATAGATCAAAATATTGACCCAGCTAAAACCAAATTGTTTTTCCGAGGATTTTCTCCCATGCATTTCAGGTCAACCAACAGGAGCTTTTTTCTCCCCACTTAAACAAGATTTATTATTGATTACAACTATTTATGTGAAGAAGTAATTGAGTGTTGGCAATTTTTGAATTACAGTTCAGAACAGTGGAAGAAGCCAAAGGGTCATAAGTGTAATTTTGAAAGGGACCCAATTCTCTAGGAGTCATACCTAAATCTGGAAGAATAAAACACAGAGAGAAAATACAAAGAATGATAATAACAGTGATTAACAGCAAAAGAGATTTAACTCTGCTTCCATATAAAACTTCTATCTGTTTCTATTGTGAACCAATACGAACAATTACACAATAGAATACAAGAACAGAAACAAAACTGATGCTCTTATTAGAAAAACAAAGTTACTGCTCATAAAATAAAAACTGCACTTACAAAAGATAGAGCTGCTACTCTTACAAATAAAAAACTAAATAGAAACAGATCTCCTGCTGCAGAAAACAAAGCTGCTGTTTGCTTCTTCCTTCTGTCTTCTATGCTGCCCAAACACTCATATTTATAGTGTAATGCATTTCAAAACATAAACATGGAGTCCTCTATTATTGAGCATTATTGAGCATGGGGTTGCGTATGGGTCACTGTCAAATAATAAATAAAGGAGGGCAGATAAGGATAAGCTTTTTATAGATAAAAGCCTGCCATATTAACTATTGCACCTGCGCCATGTTTAATTGCTGGAAGAGAGAAATGTGACAGCAATTACTATGGTCGTTGGGAAAATGGTGGAGGAGGTGCTGAGAAAGATGAAATTTCCTGCATCTCTCATTAATATGATGACTTTCAGATTTTAGGAAAGATGCACATCCATCTGTATACACGATGAGAGAAGGAAAGAAGTTGAAGACAAAGCAACGAAATGATCCAGACAGCTTTGGTGATTGTAGCCACTGGTGTTTGCCAGGATTGCCTGACATCTGGAAGGAGTTATTCTATGGGAAGTTGCTCATGCTCTCCCATATTGCCCCTTCTCATTGATTTTCACTCTCTTATTATTTATTAATAGCATTGGGTTCTTTTGATTGTACACATCTTCCATTGTTGATAATTCAGAGCCGACACATTTTTCTTTTGGTTTGTAATATTTGTAGTCAACGTATTCACTCTTTATGTTGGGTGTGCCTTCACATAAATAGTTAGTACATAACTATAATAGGTCAGCAATTTATTCAAGGAATTCAATTTTTTAAAAGTTACATTTGTGGCTTCTAATTTATCTTCTTTTTCATTAAAACAGATGAAAATAAATCATCTTCATAAATATTTTAGGGATTAAAATGAGTAAAATTAATTAGAAGTGAATGATATAATAGATATATGAATTCAATTTAATAATATGACAAATGTAAGTTAATAAAGATTAGAATTTAAATATATATGTTTATATATAATTTTAAAATTTTTATTTACAGAATAATAAGTAATAATCTGATTTTGTGAATGTCAAATTTAGAACTTAAGAGTTCAAATTTGAAAGGTAGGTAGAGATTTGTGGTTGTGATCTTCAATAGAGTGAGTATATTGTTAAAAATTTAGCTAGACAAGTTCTCAACAAAGTAGATTAGCATATTAGAGTGGATGATTGGGTCTTGGGTTAGTAAGTGTACCAAAATATTCCTATTATATGTCAAGATCATGCATCCATAACATCAACCCAAAGTAACTTAAAAGCAAAAGAGAACTCTAATGCTAGAGCATACACTTTTTTCTCTATATTTTATCCCCACTTTGGTGTGTGCACAAATTTAAGTTTTCAAACATGTCAAAGTAGAAATATAGATGATTTTAAATAGGTTGTGAATATAAAGGGATACCAATCTTCTAGATGTACATGATCTAAGCCACTAAAAAAAATTGTATCTTCCACCTATGAGAATGTTCATAGACTAAAAATAGAACTAGTATATAGTATGCACCCCATCTTCATTTGTGTGTATCACGAAGGAATGCACAAAAAACAAGAGGAGAGAAAATATATGACTTGAATAGAATCATGATGTAATTTTGAAGTGGGAATCTACATAAACTAAAAAAATATCATATCTTGATTTGTGTGTACCATGAAAGAGAATATATGTGACTAGAAATTGGGTATGATCATGTAAATTTATAGCTTAAGTATGAAAAATGAACATGATATGGAAATGTGAAGATGAGTATAAGATGCATGCATGAGATATCCCTATCTTTGTAGTGAAAATCTAAAGGATAAAAAATGAAAGGGATAGTTTCTATTTCTTAAGTGTGTATGTAAACTAGTACAAAATGAGAATTTTCAACCTAATCTAACACTAATAAATATACATGAGAGCTAAGTTGAAAAAAGATAGGAGAACGGTCTTAAAAATTTAAAATTGAAAGAAAAATATGGTATGAGAAAAAATGAGAAAAACAGAAAATAGAAGCAAGTGCACTTCAAAAAATGAAAATAAAACAACCAGAAATAGGTTGTAGATGACTCCAAAAGGCTATAGACAAAATTTGCAGGTCACTTAAGATTGTATAATATTGACCCAAGATTATAAATCCTATATAAAGTGTAGGAATATTAACTGTGTGTCAATTTTTTTTTAAACAATTAGAGTAAAAATATTTAATTTGGGAAAATATTTTTGTTCTAAACTAGAATAAAAGAAGGATAAATATAAATCTAAATGAGAAATAATAAAATTGGAAGGGGAATGTGCAAATAAGAAAAATAAATTACCTATGAATTTGAAGTCTATAATATTTGATTTGAGAAAGGTTCAATTGTGTGGAGTGCAAGAATAATGAGCCAAGGTAAGAAATCATGTGTGAGGTGTAGGAATATTGATCTTATGTTATAATTTCCTCAAAAAATTAAAGAACATTCATCTCAAGATTGTAAACACTTTTTTTAACTATCAAATTTATAAAAAAATACCAAAAATTATCCCTTGAATGATTTACAAATATTTTTGTATAGAAACCTCACAAAATAGAAATATTAAAGGGGAAGCTACCTCAATCATTAAAGAAATTTTTCTTCCATCTATGATAATTTTCACATAACCAAAATAGAGAAAATCATACAAGCAAGTATTTAGAATCCACATGCAAAAGTATAGACAAGATATACCCTCTAGGAAAACCCTCAAGAGGGAAAAACCTAGCCTCCAAAAGCATCCATCACTCATGTATTATTCAACAATGAAATCATTACAATATGTCTACAAAGTCTACATGAACACCTTTGGAACATCAAGCTTTCTACATACCCTCCATGTGACCAAGAATGTAACCACACATCCCATGTCATGCTTCAAAGCCTCACATATGCATCCTATGAGAGATGCTCTCATTCAAGCCCCTTAACCAAATTAGTGAACCTAGAATAACTACACATGTGCCCAAGCTCTTATAGACATAAGCTTGCACAAAAACATCAGTGCAATAACATAATCCCTATGACTAATTCCATGAGCTTACAAAACCATTTGAACCCCCAACATTTAATTATTGGTACTAAGTTTTTTCAATATTAAATATTTTCTCAATGTGCAAACTCAGATTAAATATTTATCCCAATGTTACATACAACACATAAAGTGGCCCCAATAATGTTTAATTCATATGATGTACACATCCCTAGATCCCCTAGGAGTAGCAAAAATAATATTAAACTGCATTATAATATTATGGACTATTGGACATGTAAGCCTTTGTTTTATGCTTTGTTGTTTTGTTCGGGATTAAAGCTCATACCCTACTTTTCTAGTCAAACATATTATGCAAGGTAAACAACACACGTTTTCCTAGAAAATCAATCCCTTAGTAGGGTATTCAAATTTGGTCTATATGAAACATGAAAATAAAAAAATAAAAAAATAAAAACTTAAATTAAATCCAAACTATGATAAAAAAAATTAAAAAAAAAAGTAAATACAAGTGCAATTTCAAAATCTAATTTAGATAAAAATAGGGAAAAAGAAAGCTAAGAGAAGAAAAAGGAATTGGGAGAAGAAAATGAGGTATCAGATTGCAACATAAGTTTAGGAAATGGATTGGGGATGAAAATGGATGGAATGAGAGGGGGGATGAAAGGAAATAGGAAATTTTGGATGAAATCCTAGGGTGCTGCCACAATAATGGGGTACACTTTCTAGGATATCTTGATTTTTGTTGAAATCACATATTTTTAGAAAATATAATGATTTAAGCCTTGAAAGGTTCCATTTAAAGGATTTTAATTGAAGAGGGTTTGATCAAAGCCCCTTAGATACCCCACTAGTTTTAAACCATGCCTATAATGGAGTCTCCCCTACACCTATCAAAATACTGATAATAAACCACTTTTGATTTACCTTTTGGGGGATCAAATGAATTCATTTAAAATTTATGTTTAGTAAATATGTAGTCCTTATTATAAGTTTCCCAAAAATTATAATTTCAAATATATTTAAAATTTGATTATTATATTTATTTTGCATTTCCTGTGAATGTAGGTTTTTCAATGAACATCAAGGTCTTTGTTTCACACATATGAAAAAATAGGAAAATAGAGAAAAAATTTCTAAAAATATGTCCTTTACGCATTGATGTCCTTATTCCAACAACAACAAAAATGAATTTTGATACATACAAAAAAAATTATGTGGTACACAGTACACCTCTATCCAAATTATAATTACTTTGACTTAGAAAATTTAAAAAAAATGCAACAAAAAATTATGAAAAAATATCCATGCCCTAGATATTGGTGTGACAAATCTATATTTTAAAGTTTAGAATTGTATCCTTTCTATTAAAAAAAGTTATGTGTTACATAGTAAACATCACTTTTTTTTTTAAATGTTTAGTAGAAAAACTAAGTTATAATTAAAAATTACATAGAAGGATTCACAATTGATTTTTTAGTTTTTTTTTAAATATAATTAGAGTCTACACACAAAATCTCATAAATCACTAGTTTGCTTCATCTTCAAATTCTTAATGGCTTAGCTGCTATAAGTGTGAGAAAATGAAGATCTGGTGAAAATTGCTAATTTCAACATGTCAAATTTGGCCAAAAAGTGTAACCCACTATTGTGGGATGACCCCTTAAAAAAATTTAAGAAGGAAAGAAGGAAAGGAAAGAATGATGTAATGGAAGGAGAGAGAAAAATTCCATAATGCCTAAGGGAAAGCTCTAAAATGGTTATAAAACTATAAATCTATGACTACAAACTAATGCCTAGTAAGTTGATAGTGCTCCAAGGTTTTAAATCTAAAATAATTATCCAAAGCTTTAGAAAAATGATAGTACATAAGAGAAAAATTGATCACGGGGTTTTCAAATGACAACAATGAGAAAAAGCCAAAGTGGAAACATAAGAAGTTGGCCCAGGAAAAATTCACATTTAATTTTGGAATCCAAAAAAGGTTGGATCAAACTAGTGGGAATTATTTGACCCATATCTCAAGGAAGCTCAAATATTATGGGAAGGAAGTAGATGTGAAGTGAAGGATATTAACTTGGTTTTTTCATGTTATTTGGAGTTACAATTTATAAGATATGAAAGAAACATTGGGAAGGGTAGTCTACAATCAAAGGACTAAGGAGGGTATTAGATATTTGTAGAAAAGGATAAATATTACCTTAGAAATAGAAATAAATCTTATTAAAGGGTGAAGGAACACATGACAAGAGGAAACAACATATGGGAAAAGTGGAAGGAAAGGGATAAGAATAAAATAAGGTTAGATGATGAGCTAAAAGGGGCAAAAAATTCATAGCTAAAGGGAATATTAATAAGTAAAAAATATAGAAAAATTATAAAAGGGCACAATTTCTATTATTACACTTTGTCGCCACTTTATTAGGTTGATAGCATGATAAATGAAGAATTTTTCTAAATTAGTCTAGTATGATGAAATTATATATAATCATGTAAATATAAATGATATAATTTCCAAAGGAGAGACAATTGTATTCATACTTATCTTCAATTTGTGTTCAAGAGCTTCTCCTTAGTTTCATAAAGCATCCATTTATAGTATTTAGTGTATGCAAATAAAAGAAAACCAACACATGGGAAATGGAAACACTAAGGGTGAACAATGCAAGTAGAAGGAACATGCATATCAAACAAAAGAAAAACACACATCCGTGACATAATATTGGAATAAAAAATATGCTACCATATCATGAATACATATAAAAACTGCAAGAAAAAAAAGAATTTCCATGTTGGGGTAGAGATATATCAAGACCTAAACTACAAAATGATTGAGGGGATAGGAAAATATGAAAATGGTTGGGATATACAAAGAAGGCACCTTGACAAAAGTAAGTCAAAGAGTAGAAACTAGATATGATGATACTATAAACTAGTTAGAGGTTACAAAAATAAGGGGTATAAGATAACCACTTGGTGTAGGGAAAAATTAGGCTAATGATAAATGATGTTAATAATGATAACAAGAAAAAGGTAAATGGTAGCATATTTTTCTATGTTGTCACCACCTTTGGCTATAAGTGGTTTCTACCCCAAAGTACTGGCTATATATTGTTGCTACCCTAAACTAGGCCAAGACAAGTCAAAATTAAAAATTAAAAAGGTGTAAGGTTAAAAATTACATTATTATAATTTCTATCTTATATTTGACACCTATTTTAGTTGTCAGCATTAATGTGATATTAAGCTTGCAAATATTATGTACTTGATGTGACTCCAACACCTTTGGAATGGGTGCATGGACACCTAAGGGGTGATTAGGTGAATTTTTTATTAATTATTTTCTCTTGGTTGACTTTGTATATTAGTTGTGATGGAATTAAGATGGGAGGTTATATAGGATAATGATGGTTATATGACCTTGTTTAAACCACTTTCTTGATTCTAGATGATTTAGGAGAGAGAGTGTCAAGCATATTTGAATGTCAAGTGGGGTTCATATTACTTGGTCACTCCATTTTAGAGTGTCATACTTGAGAATGTGAGCCTACACTTCACGTGTGTTAGAGATGTTGACAATTATGTTTGTTTTTGATAGAGGAAAAAATAGGTTTTGAAGGGACCTGAAACCCTTTACAGTCAAAAATAGGGCTGCAGAAAGAACCAGCAGCCAACCAAACACCAACCCCCAAACAAGACCCATCAAGATTTACATTTAGAACTAATCTTGTGGGAATGAAGAGTCATATCAAAAGAAGGCCTAGATAAATTTGCTTTCTTGCTCTTAACAGTAATCCATATTTCTTCCACTTGTGTTGCCTTACTCTGCCAAGCCAGCACACTATTTTCCTGAAGATGAATGCCTATGGCCACAATCTCAGGGATTTCATCATTATTGTTTAGTGCAAGAAAAGGTGAAACAGAGGAGCCACCAGAAATGATAGCCAAAGCGCTAACACCAAGAGTGGCATTCAAAGATCCAATCTCATGATCTTTAGGGGTTTCAACAAGATGTTCAGCTTCAACAACCCCACCAATTGAGACATCCAAAGGGGATACCTTACGAGCTTGAGATTCTGAAGCAACCACCTCAGAAAAGCTCCTATGTTGGTCAACTTTCTTCTCAATCATATAATGTTGTTGACAGGCACCTTTCCACCATGAAGTCGATGCATTTTTCTCAAATCCACATTGTGCAGTAGCGTGACTTGTTTTAAAACATCTTCTACAGTGGAAAGGAATCCCTTCATAGTCCAAGGATTGGACCCAAGAACCCTTAGAAGTTTTAATTAAAATCTCAACAGGCAGCCCTTTTGAAACATCTATTTCAACCAAAATTTCAATAGGCAACCCTTTTAACAATTATGTTTGTTATTCATGAAAGAATTAAATTTTATCACATGAAAGCATTTTTTTTTTGGCATACCATGAGTTTTGGTGATTTTTCTATTGGGAAACAATTTATGGTGTTTCATCTTTGGTTCTCTACAAATCAAATAACTTAGTTATTTTATGGATCTTCTACTTGGTTGAGCATTATTATGTTAAAGAAATTATATTTCCATAGTATATAAAGAATAGTGTATGTTATTTCTTGAATCAAATGTGTAATATTTGTATTGCATCAATTTTTCAGATCACGCTACATGATCCATCATTAGGATATTGTCAAATTTTTGTTAGATCTAATTGAGATAGTTAGATTTATATTGATGTAGAATTCTAATTGGATTAATACAAACCTGTCCTCCTTTTGATGCTAGGTTTTTTCCCAAAATGTTTTCTCCACATATATTTAATGTTATGAGTTTATTCTTATGTATTTGTCAATTTCTTATTTTTTGATTTAAACTTTTACACATTGAATCTATTGGTTAATCATAGGATGCATTAATCAATAATTTCATTTTTACATACCAAGTGATAATTTTTATTGTAGCATTTTACCCTGTTTATCAACACTTGGTATCAAATATTTGGTTCCATTTATAAGTGGAAGCCCTTATTGAAGTGTTGTAATTTTTTAGTGTAATGGGATATTTTTTATTAAAGTGGTTTTGTAAATTGATGAGTGATTGAAACTATGGCCTCTACCTCTTATTTAATGCTTCAAAGCTTTAATGAATTTGGGTATGAATTATGGAAGTTGAAGATGGGAGATCTCTTAGAAGAAAAAGTAGTAGAAAGTTGTAGCGAGGGAAGGGAAGACCAAGGGAATATTTTCAATGAAGATTTTGTAAATTTGAACAATAAGGCATGTGGAACCATTTGGTTGTGTCATATAAATATTTTTCTCTTGAAAATATCTCAAAGAGACTACCACATATAGCCTATGGAAGCTTGGACAAGTGATATCTATAAAATTAAGAGTATTATTAATAAATTGTATTGAAAAAATCTTACTCATTAAGAATGAAAGAGGGTGACTTTGTTGACAACCATTTGAATGACTTTGATTTGATTTTAAATTAGCTTAATTTTTTTTATGTTTTAATATAGATTAGGAGTATAAGTGTATATTTTTCTTTTTTCTTTTCCCAAATATTAGGAGAATCTAATTATTGTTTTGAGTGGTTCTATTTCATATCCTGAAATTGATGCCCTTGTTGATACCTTTATTTTTTAGGAGAAAATTCATGGATCATGATGGCTCAAAATATGCATGGAATGTTCCAAGAAGGCCTAAGGACAAAAGTGGGTCTATGGAGGAATGGAAGAAATAAAAAGTAGATCCAAATCCAAAGGGTGGTCTAAAACCCATAGGCAGAGTAAAGTGTCAAAACCATAAGAAGTGGGAACATGTAAATAAAGAATAAAAAACAACAAGATAACTTATGGTGATTCCTCCACTAATAAATCTATCAATGATGTTGATAATGATGCTCTATTCATTTCTACTATTTTTTCTAGGATGACTATTTTATCATTGATTCAAGTTGCTCCTATCCTATGACTCACTACAAGGAATGGTTCTCATATTACCAAGCTTATGATGAAGGATAATTTTTTTCTTGGTAATAATCATCCACAATTTATTGTTTGTAAGGAAAAGGTAAAGTTGTGTTTCAATGATGGGAAAGTACCCTTAATAATATTTTACACATTTTATGACTTGCGAAAAATATTCTTTATATACCCAAGTTGAATGATTCTAGAATGCACATTTGACATTTTAAAAGTCTAGTTATAGGTTGGTTAGAGGGAATTTGGTGGTGGCAAGGGGCTCATGGACTAGGCTTTTATTTAGGCTTAATTCGCCCATACGTTATATTTCTACCAATATAATTGATAATTCTAAAATGTATATATGTTATAGTACCAATGTTTGGGCCACATTGGTGAAAAGGGTCTTTAAAACCTAATTAATTAAAATATGGTTGATGGTTTTTTTATTTACTATAATGAGCATTGTGTGTTTAGAAAGAATAATAGAGTTTTATTTTCTATTGGAAGTAATAAAGAAGCTAGATTATTAGAAGTTATTCACTAAAATGTGTGTGGTCCAAGTTGATGTTGGTTTTATAGATAAATATCATTATTACATTATATCCATTCATGATCAATCTATATGCACCTATAATTTTTTTGCATGCTAAATATTTTTTAAAACATAAGGAATTTAAAGAAATAGTTAATCAAAAGAATGTATTGAGATCTAAGAATAGTGATGAATATGATATAAGAAGTTTGATGATTTTGTAGAAATGTAGGTATTATTTGACAAAAGACTACTTTTTATACACCTCCAAAAAAAATGGAATTGCATAGAAGATGAACCATAAGAAGTTTGATGATTTTGTAAAAATGTAGGTATTATTTGACAAAAGACTACTTTTTATACATAGAAGATAAACCAAACCTTAAGATCTAGAAGTATGCTTATTGGTAGATGTTTGGATCTATTCTTTTGGGAAAATCCTATGATTATTGGTAGATGTTTGGATCTATTATTTTGGGAAATCCTATGACTCCTGTTGATTACATGATCTCCTTATTTGGCTCTTGTAGATAAGACTACTTATGAAGTTTGGGAAAATCCTCTGACTGTAGTTGGTCCGATTTAAATGCAAACCACCTACCAGTTCACCAATACACGAGGTTACATAATACCTGAAATGCGCATTAGCCTTATGAAACTTCTACACTTTTGAATCCTTCTGTGTCTTGGTACTGTAAAATTTAGAACTGTGCCATACAGCTAGTTTTGTTTCTGTATTTTGATTGGGTTTTAATAAGCTCTCTGTTACAGTATATTGTTTTAAGGCTTGGATGACTGGTCTCAAGTTTAAGGTGAGAAGGCAGGAAGCAGTCCTAGTGGCTCCTTCTTTGCCCACTCCTAAGGAGCAGCTGTATCTTTCCAACATTGATTGTCGACCGTGGGTGAGATATCACGTCCCTTTGGTTCAGCTTTATCAGCATAGCTTTCTGAAAGAGGACCAAGATCCTGCTAAAGTTATCAGAGAAGCACTGGCAAAGGTTCTGGTGCATTACTATCCTTTTGCTGGAAGGTTGAGAGAGGCGGGCGGTGGGAAGGTGGCGGTAGAGTGTACAGGAGAAGGAGTTCTGTTTGTGGAAGCAGATGCCGACGTTACTCTGGCTGAGTTTGGAGATCTCCAGCCGCCATTTCCCTGTTGGGATGAGCTGCTGCACGACATTCTCACCCCGCAAACTGTCATCAACTCTCCCCTTCTTCTCATTCAGGTTTGTAAATCTGGTCTTTCTACCAGATAATTGTTCCTCCACTCTGTTTTATACACGCGTGAACTTATTCATTCTCGAATAGGCTACCTCCAATAAGAGACCCTCAAGCATATTTTTTAGTTTTGCATGGTACAGACTTCTTCAAGTCTTTTCAATCCAACCCCTTCTCATTACATATGGTTTTGTTGAATGAAGAATCCTATCTCCTATTTAAACTTGTTTAGATTTGGCATACATTTGGCATAAGTTCCAGACCCTCAAATCCCTTGACAGTGTTTGCACCTCTTACAGTCACGACACCTATTGAGCCACTCAACGATTTCTCACCATCAAGTTTATCTTGCTCTGAACCACCAAGAATATTATCATCTATACCTTTCTCTGCATCTAGTTTTCGAATAAGAGCTTGTCCAAGATCTATATCCTTTCTAATTCGTCTTGGGTCAGAACTCACTGGATGAGCCTTGGGAGCACTTGAAATGAGGTCATTTTCCTTTGCAGGGCCCCTACCATGTCTCCTCCTTTTGCCACTAATCTCAGCATCATCATCTGAGTTCTGGTCACTTCCTTGCCCTCCCTTCGCAGATGATGGTACTGATCCTGTGGCGCCTCGACCGTGGAAAGTCATTTCAATATTTAGAGAGATAAATATTCAAACTTTTTTTTTGGAGGTTTATCTTTCTTCATAAACTAAAATTATGATTTACTCTAACGTACGTAGATCCAAGTGCTAGCTTGCAAGGTTGCACTACTTACGGAGCTCGTTGATTATTAGGGTAATGCTCGTGGAATCAAATAATTTTAAAATAAAAGATGAAAACATTTAAATACCTATTAACTTTTCTATTTCTTTTCAATTAATCTTATTTCTAATTTTAGAACTTACAGGGGTAAAGCCAAATGTACGTAAATCTCTTCTATATTTATGTAAAGCTCTTCTATATTGATTTATTTCTTTCTTTAAGCTATTTAAATGATATTTTTAGTTTTTTAATCATAGGTTAATCATTTAATCTTCTTTTTATTTGGAGTTGTGCTTAGATTTCTTATTCCTTGTGTTTTTGAAATCATTAATGGTAGTTGATAGTAACTTTTCTCAATTCATTAATATGGATACAATTTCCTCACCATTTTGTATACTTGAAATGAATTTGCAGGTAACGCGATTGAAATGTAAAGGCTTTGTATTCGCTGTGCTATTGAACCACATTATGGCAGACGGGATGGGAATGTTCCAGTTCATGACAGCTCTGGGTGAAATAGCCATGGGGGCAAGCGGCCCTTCAATTCCTCCAGTATGGGAAAGAGAAACCCTAAAACTTCACTTGAAACACTCAATAAGCTTCCCGCCCTACGAATACCCTCGAGTCCCAGTAAACATGAGCCAAGTTGCCTTCTTCTTCGGACCCAAGGAAATCGCGTCCCTGAAAAGACAAGTGCCCATGGAAACCTCGAGCTTCGAAGCATTATCAGGGTTCCTGTGGCGTCTGAGGACCAGAGTCCTCAACATGGCGGCAGAGCAGGAGGTGCGATGCTTATTCCCATTACACACCCACTCCAGATTGGAATCTCCGATTCCGCGCGGCTACTACGGCAATGCAATCAGCTTGGCTTGCGCCAAAACCACAGCCGGAATGCTGGCGAACAAGCCCTTGTCATACGCAATGGAATTAGTAATGAGGGCCAAAACAGCTGATAACGATGAGCACATGCGGTCGCTGATAGACTTGATGAAGGTCATAGGGCATCCACATTTTACTGTGAATGGGAGGTTTGTGGTTTCTGATGTGAGTAAAATTGGGTTTAGAGATGTCGATTTTGGGTGGGGTAAAGCGGTCTATGGCGGGCCAGCCAAATGCGTGGGAATCGTTAACTTTTTCGTTCCTTTTCGAAACAGTGATGGAGTTGAAGGAAAATTGGCTTTTGTTAGTTTGCCCTCTCAGGCCATGCAACAGTTTCAGGTAGAAGTGGCACAGGCCATGAAGAAGGAAGCTCCCCCTTTACGACTATCCTTCCTCGGAAAACCTACAGCCGGTATGTTTTAGTTCAACCTGTATGATAAGAATAGTTTTATTCTGTATTAAATTGTTGCACGATTTGTAGTTTGTTTATTAGTTACTTCAATTATTTTAAGGTTATCTTAAAATTAAATTGATATCCTTTAAGTAAATTTATCTTGTTGCAAAAACCATTGCTACAAACAATGCTGACTCATGTTGTCTTGTAGATTATGAAATGCATGCAATTAGTGGGAAAATGAAGAATTTATTGGTTGATGGAATACATTCAATAAGAAAGACGAGAGAAATGTCAATCTTCACAAAAAGTTCCAAGGTAATGGGAAGACTTAAGTTTTGTAAAGAATTTTTATCTTTTATGAAACGGATCTTCCATTAATGGTATATATATTTCAAAAAAGTTTCTTAAGAATTATCCCAATCTTATCTTCTTAAAGTATCTCATGTTATACTCAACATGAATTGATATTTAGTGGGATCTTTGTGATTCATTCAACTTCATCAAAAAATTAAGGGCCACTTGAATGCACAAAATAAATTTAAAAGCATAAATGAATGAATTAAATATAGACATAAGTGTCTAATCAATTATATCAGGGACCAATATGGCCATTTAGATATTTTTTGTATGGGAAGAGTTCAACTACTTTTATATTTTTTGAGTCATTGGTCTTATATTTTTTAGCTATGTAAAACAATTTATAAATTATAATTTTTGTTTAGTATTAAATGTTGAGGAAAAAATATAAAAATGAATGAAAAATGAAGAGAACAAAAAACATATGAAAAAAAAAATTATGATTAAATTGTGGTTCCATAACTTCATTGTGCTTTCTATCTACAACTAAAAATTTTAATTACATATAGTAACTATTCCATTATTTTAAAAATTTACAAAATATACTAATTTAAAAATTACTCAAAACCATAAATAGTTAAATAAAACCATGTTATTAATAAACTTCCAATATTTTCTTAGAATTTCATCTTTAATATGATTTTATTGAATAAATACTAATAGCAAGTAGAAACCACTTTCAATGAATTTTGTCATTTGATTAAAATGTTGAATCATTAAAAAATAAAAAATTGAAGATAAATTTAATGATGTATACAAATCTAAATAGCCTTCTCTTTATAGTTATGTAGCATGTACCCACCATCATGGTAGTCTAGAAAGCCACATTTTAATTGAGTATTTCTCATGTACTATTTGACATCACACATTCAAAAGAGAACTTCCAACAATATATATAGTGTGCACCTAATTTCCATGGCCTTAACATGGACTTTCTCATCTTATTCCCTTGATGATTCACTAGCACATGTTGTGATGACACTTTTGAAGGTTAAGTGGTTTATATTCATGCCCATTTACTATATCTCATTTTTTTTAGATAATCATCATCACCATGTTGTGAGGTTGTTGAAGAGGCCTTAAAGGTGAATTATTGGTCTTTAAGGCAAATAACATGTTTTCTTGACTATACATAATTTGCATGGACATACCATCTTTGGATTGTTAGGACGAAATGATATATATATATATAGTAATGTCCCAAAATATGCATCTGAGATATTATTTAACTGAATAAATTTTTATTTGAAGGAACAACACTGACAATCTAGATACAACATCATGTCACAACGTACAACAATATGCACATAAGTATCATGTGGAACATAATGAAATAAAGAAACTAAAAATGAATGACCTCACCATTTCTATAAGCAAGGTGACTCTAGTACAAGACTTACCAATCATGGGATGAAGCCATCATGATGAGCCTATGAGAGGGAAATCAACATCCAAGCAATGATTATGTAATAACTTGTGCATATGATCTCTCATAAATAAAACACAAGGGTGGGATGAGTGAATTATAAACCTTGGATCCCCACTAAAAGACACTTGCAAACACTTACAACACCTAAGGAAACCTACACAAGTTACAAAATGACTAGGAGCTATCACATCTTGGCTAGAGGGAACAACCATCAATTTCTTGAATTAAGAATAGGATGAGGGAAATGGCCACCTCCAATCTACTAAAAATTACTCAAAAACACCCTCACCCCCCCCCAAAAAAAAAGAAAAAAGGAAAACCCTACATAACAGGTTACCTTACTAAGAGGTACAAGCTCTCCACCAACTAGAATGACAATGAGTTGTCTCCAAGTAGTGACACACTTACGAATATAAAAGATACCTTTCCTCCCTAAGGAACCTACGAAGAAATCCATAGGTACCTCTGCTCCTCTGCAAACTACTCCACAAAAGTCAAGAAGGTCAAGTAGGACCTCAATTTCCAAGAAGGAAAAAGGAAAGGGAATAGTTAAGAAATCTAAGAAGACCCCTCCAGTCCAAGAGCATAGTACTATGAAGTTAGATGCATTATTCAGTGGCATTGTAGAGTTTGGGATCCTAAAAGATACGGCTGCAATATATCCATATGCAAATGATGAAGACAAGGAAACAATTGAAGAGGCTACAATCAAATACATGGTGACATTTGATACTAGCCTAGGTGAGATAGAGGATCAACTGCCAGATGATCTAAAAGGTGTGTTGAATGCAAGAAGACAAAAGGCTATTGTAGAGGATGAAAAGATGAAGACATCTACCTTGGAGAAGATTGGTTCCTCATTGTCTCATGAGGATAGACTCAAGTTGTCTCAATTGTACATCAAGAAATTCATAAAAAATAAAGAGTTATCAATCTTATGAGTAGAGATAAGGATGATATAGAAAGGCTAAGGAAAGAGGCATTGAAATCAGTTGAAACACTTGCTAAAAGGTTGGGAATTCCTCTGGGTGATGAAGATCGGATGCAACAAGACACAACCCTCCCAAAAATCAATGAGCCTGTCAATGAACAACATGAGCATGACCAACAAGAAGAAATAATGACAGACAACACTCCTCCAGATGTGGAGATAATTGATGAGAAGAACAAATAAGTTAAGCAAGATGCCTTGAAGAAGACTAAAGCACAAAAAGAAGAAACCTTATGTGCTCTGGAAGTTGAGAAGAATGCAAAAGAAAGCTCTAGCAATGGTGAGAATGAGAGGAATGATAAAAATAAAGAAGAATGCACAAAAGTTGGTGGTGAATCCTTTGGACCCTCTAGAGATTCATTGAAAGATCTCTTGGATATGCAATTACAATTTCAACCGATGGTGTATGCACAATTGCTACAGATTCCTATGCAACAAGCTCAAGTGGACTTGGAGCAAATTTTCCCTCTACGTAAATTGCAATTTGGTGTTGTTTTTCATGCCTCCATGAGAAAGGACATTCTTCAAACTCCCCAAAAGAGTATTGAGTTGGTGGATGAAGTTGTGAAGGTGTTGCAAGAAATCCTTCTCAGAGTATCTATTGATACTTCTTTGTCAATTATTCAACAATTGAAGTTATTGTTAGATTCCTTTAAGAAGTATTTTGTTGGTTTGGAAGAAAAGATAGAGAAGGAAATAGAAAATAAAGTCAGTGATAAAAAGCTAGCCAATGTTTCTGATAAGTGTAGTACTGCACATGCCAAGTTGCAAGCTATCTTGAAGGAAGTTCAAAGGTGTTTGGAAGAAGCCAAACAATTATTTTAATTATGTTTGAAGTGGTCAATTTCTACAAGGAGAATTAAGGATCAAATGGACTCAATTAAGTTTCAAATTGCTCAAGCCTTAGGTGTTTATGATTTGGTGAATGATGGAAATGGAGCTACTAGATCAGTCATTGAAAATATACATGGTCAATTATTTTTACTATAGGAACAAAAGGAGAAAATAATAATGCAATATAATCAGCTCCGAGACATGGTAAGTGTTAGACTTGTTGCCTAAATTTTCACCCTCAGGATCAATCAAGCAAGGAAAATTGTGTTTAATAGGTTTGAGAAGGCCAAATGGAGCATTCGGCCTAGGGAAAAAGTCATGAATCTGATAATAGGTCACGGGAAACTCAGTGAAGAAGCCTACCTTGTTCAGGTTCAATATGAAAATATTCTAAGGACAAAGTCGCCAAGACCCCAAGAATGTCTCGGCGAGTGGGATTCACCTACAGATTCCTATCGGCAAGACATCGACCAACGTCCTGACGACAAAAGGATTTCAGTTCAATGGAGGTTCTTTTCTTCGGAGAAAATTCTCGACGAACGCATCGGGTCTCCCCAACAAAGAAAATCAAGATCCTTTCGGAGTATGTGTGCAGGTATTGGTATAAGGTCCTACCGATCGGAGGAAGTCTCGCCAAAGTCATGCGGCGTCGGCAAAGCAAGCGAGCTTCGCCAAAGAGTCTCACCGAAGTCACAAAGTCTCCCCGACTTAGGAGGCCTTTGGCATAACGAAGCATTTGAAGAGAGCCTTAGCGAAGACATAAGGTCTCCCCGACAACGATAGCGTTGAGGAACTGTTGGCATAAGGGGAAACCATCAGAAAAGTGTCTCCCTGATAGGCCAATGTCTCGCTGAGATCAGAGCTCGGCAAGAGGCGAAGGACAGAATAAGATCTCGGCGAACGGAAAAGATCTTGCTGATCAAAGGGAGGCCCCACCAAAATGAAAGGGCTCACCAACAGTTGAAGATATGGCCCTGAGGTCCAGTTGAAACCAGAAAGTCTCGGTGACATAGAAGGTGTCATCGGCAGAGGTCTCACTGACCAGTGGAGCCTCCAAAAGGAGATAAAGAGCTCAGTGAAACCCATGCGTTCGGGGCGACATGAAAGAGGTCTCGCCGACCTCAAAGGGGCCTCGCTGAGAAAAGGACTTTGGCAAGGGATCTTGCCGAAGTAAGGTTGTCTCCCCGACACAAAAAGCCCCCTCGGTATGATAAAGGGACTTCGTCGGGAGGTCTCCCCGACTCGTAATGTCTGCCGACAAATAGGGCTCGGCATAAATTATTCCATTTGGCATAATGTCTTGCCGAAGTATAGAGGTCACACTAAAGAAAGTCAGCGGTCCTGCCAATAAAGTCATGTTGATGTGAGGTCTGGCCGATGGAATAGAGTCTTGGTGAACGGGAAGGATCTTCGGTATAACACGTGAAACAAAGGGGAGGTCTACAAGATGTCTCGGCAAGCAAGGAAGTCTCAGCGAAACAAATGGAGCTCGGGCAGAATGAGGAGTTCGGCGTGTGTCTTGGCGACAAACAGGTGGTTGGCCAAATGAATGAGCCAAGGAGGAAAAGAAGGATCGACATAAGATGGGTCTTTGGTATATGGTCTCGGCGACATCAAGGGGTCACGCTGATAGTGGTTGAAAAGCAAGGCATCGGTGGAGCTCCCAACCTTCATGGAAAGGTCTTGTCGACACAGTGTAGTCTCAGCGAGAGGAGCATCGGCAAGACAATGGGTCTCGCTATGAAGTCTTTGTGACTTGATCATGTCTTGCCGAAGGAAATCTGGAGCCCGGTAGAGTGAAATGCATTCGGGATGATATCAATAAGCTCTTGCCGAAGCGATAAGGGGGTTTTAGGGTAACATTTTGCCTTCGGTAAATCATCTTACCAACAATTGACTGTCTTGGCGACCACAGAGGCAACATCAGTATGGATTTTGAAGCTCGATAAAGACTCTCATCGATGTTTCCACGTTGTGTCAATAACTTCAGAGGGACATGATCGCATCGGCAAGACACTTCTTGTGTCTCGCCGAGATGCAATTTTGACTATACAAGCTTTTTACCAGAAGGGAGTCTACGTGTAGCGTGCCCAGCCAATCAAGGAGAGCTACGGGTGAATCATTGGCAGCTTGACCAGTGCCAAGAGAATCAACAGAATGAGAACCAACATGTATCTATTCTGGACTTAAGATCATTCAAGGCGCTTAATAGGGGGATTCAGTAGGTGGACACAAAGACCAGAAGTAAATACACCTGGTAGCTTCAAAAGATCTAAGGGGTTTTATACATGCAGTAGTTTCTCACTGACACACACAAGGACACGCAGCATGCAGCATTAAATTCAGTCAAAAGATCTAAGGAAGAATCTACTTCGAGGACTAATATTTTGTAAGCCCTAAGGGGCCAACACAGTTTGATATATAAGGCATTTTTTGCCTTTTTGTAGATAGTTCAGATTATACACTCTGAAGAGTTAGTGATATGTTGAAAATCCTTCCTCAACTGATGTATGTTTTGTAACTCAACTGAAATCTGGAATGAAAAACATAGTTCACTAGGAAAGCAAGTATTAATTTTTATACTACTCTCATTTTTGTATGTTAGCTTGTGCAAGTTTTCATTAACAGTGTTTCTTTTAATCTATATTCATACCCCAAAGCTGTGAAGTTTGTTCCTTCCTCCTTAAGATATGTATGTAGATCAAACCTGTCAAGAATGATGCATAAGACTGAAAGGGTTATGTGAGTAAGTAAATCGATCGTAGTTAAGTTTTCTCAGTGTGTTTTATCTTGCTTTCATTTTAGGATTTCTCATCAACTCGGTGTATCACCATAGGAATGGTTCAGTTTAGTTTCATTTTTTTTGTATGTATCCTTCTCCCTTTACTTTTATAAGATCGTTAGTTTAGGTGATACCCAAAGGAAGTCGGCCTTCTCCGGAGGTTCATTCCAACTATAGGTGACCCACAGCCTTGAGATGATCCCATGTTGCTCTAGAAAGCTCAATTTTTTACAAACTTTGCACAGGGTGCAATTCTAGGTGACAACAGTTTCTAGCACGCCCGGTGGGACAGTGAACTAGATTGAACCGCTGGTTTGGTATGCAACCAGTGAATTATAGACTTTATACAAGCCTTTTGCATACCTGGCGACTCCACAAAGAGGAAGAACTCCAGAAATCAACGCCTTCCACAATTTATAAAAAGAGTTCAAACAAGAAGCAGCTCAGGCCTTTTTGAATATCTATAGTTGTCACCACCAAAAAGACTAGGCAGAGCAATAAAGAGGAAAGAAACAACAATTGTTTATCATAGAAGAACTCAGTCCACTCTCCATTTGTAGGGTCTCATTTTGTTGCACCAACAAATCCACATCAAGTACCTCCAATGGCCGCTCTAAGGAATCAACCCTTTGTTACTTTTAATGGAGGGAGCCCCTTGAATTTGGCACAATACAATGACATTCCAATGGCAGCCTTGAAGAGTCTACCAACTTTCACTGGGGAAGATCAAACTACTCCAATTGAACACATCCGAGATGTGGCTTCGTTATGTGGAATCCATCACATAACCCAAGAAGATGTTGCAGTAAGATTACTAGCTGCTTCACTAAAAGGAAGAGTTGTGCAATGGTATAGGAGCCTACTAGTCAGTTCAATTGCAACATGGAACGAATTTGGAGACAAGCTGCATAAGCAATTTCAAGATAGGTTTGATAACTTATCTCTATTAGAATAATTGACTACAATTAATAGGGCTCCACAAGAGCAGATAATGACTTCAACTTCATGTATTCTAAAGAACTTGGGATAGAATCCCTACAATAGTGAGGCCACCTCTAGAGTAGGCATTTTTATACTTCTTGAGGTTTCTTAATAGTGATATAGCTGTCATGATACAGTCAATGGGAGGAGTATCATTACCAGATGCCTTTGAAATAGCTATCAGAGCTGAAAATAGCTTACTACAAGCTAGTAAGCTTGCTCCTAGGCCACCAATGCCAATATTTCCAGAAATTCATGCAAACATTCATTTGCAAATACCTCCTTTCACACCTCTACCAGCTATACCAATGCTACCAGCTATTGTTCCAACCATTGATAAACAAGAGAATGTTGCTTCAGGCTCATCACAAGAGTTACAAGAGATCAAAAGTCTTTTACAGACTTTTGGTAACAAGTTGGTGAACTTGGAAAAGCAACAGCCCTACTCTAGGCCTTATCAACAGTAGAGCCAGGCCTCAAGTCAACCTTTTCAAGGTCAACAACAACAATTCTAGGGGAATAGATAGCAGTACCAGGGCAATTATCAGGGCCCAAGACAGAATGTGAACACAAGACCTTTTCAGGCCTATGCTCCAGCACCCGTTAGTGCAGTCAAGGACCTGGTTCCCACTCAAAACAATTTAGCAGCAAACTATGAGTGGTGTTACCCCTGTAACCAACTCCATAATTAGGGGTCTTGCCCGAATGGGCTCATCAATCAGGCATTGATGGTACAGAATGCCTCAAGCTCACAACAGCATGCACCTAATGAGTCATCTCCACAACTCCAAGATCAGTTTGCAAATAATGCTACTCTACTCAACTGTCAAGGTGAGGAGTTTTGTGGATTGAATGTGGACAATTCTCCTATTGCGGCTAATACAAGAGTAAAGAAGAGAGCATTTGAGCTTGATCAGGCAGCCAAAAAAGGAAAGGCATCACCTGTTGAACCGTCTGCATCTCAAGTGACTAGTGGTTTGCAAAGAAATCAGCAACTCCCAGTTAAAGAGCAACCTCACTTGCAAGCTGATCACATTGGTGTAAAGGTACATAATAAAGTAAATCCAGTTGTTCCTTTTAACATTCTTGATAGTATGAAAAGGACAAATGTAACGATGTCTATATGGGATTCATTACTCATCCTTAGTCAAAAGGATATTCTATGTTCAGCCTTGTCAAATCTTAAGTTATTAGATGAGTCTGAATCCCCAAAAGGTCAAGTTAAGATTGTATTGACAAATAATTCTCAGGGAAATGGTAAGCAGCCTTGCATAGAGACTAAAAAAGGAGTGAAGCCACCTCCTTTCTACGTGTCAGTGATTATTGGTGATAAATTAGTTCATAACTGCATGGTGGATAGTGGAGCCAGCAGCTCTGTGATGCCAAAACAGATTGCTGACAAACTTGGACTATACCAGCCTTTAGAAAAGGGGGTGATCTAATTGGATGGTACTTCGGTTAATACTTTGGGTATTATCAAAGATTTAAATCTCACCCTCCATGCTTGTCCAATTTTTTTAGTTCCTCAAGACGTATGCGTCATAGACCTTCCACCTTTCTTTTCCTTGTGTTTATCTAGAGACTTTACAACCAAGATAGGTGGTTATGTATCAGCTGATTGGTCACATATGTTATTTAGAACAAAATATGGAGCCAAGGTTACCATTAAATCTGAAATATTGGCTAAGGATCACATTGAGCCATATAACTCAAGCCCCATTAATGTTGTTCCTACTACTGCAGACACAAATTGTGTCATTCTTTCTGTTAGTGAACTAACTGCTGATCAAGAACTCCAAATAGGAGTTGTTCTTGATGTGCTGTTGCATGAATGGGTAGTTGAAAATGTATTGGACAGTCCTGAGGATTTCATTCAAGATGCTGGTATGGGAAACTGTCATTCTTGAGCCTGACACAGGGATTCCAAACCTGGAAAAAGATGCAGATCAGTTGTTGCAACCACCAAGTGGACTTTGGGAGATGTTCTTCGACGGTTCCAAAAGTAAGAACGAAGCAGGAGGAGGTGCGATGTTGATTTCTCCACAAGGTGATAGGTACTACTCTGCATTCTGTTTTGCTTTTGCATGCTCCAATAACACTACTGAGTATGAGGGCCTTGTTCAAGGTCTAGAGTGGGCAAGGAAGAGAGGAATAACCAGTTTGAAAGTCTATGGGGATAGTGAATTAATTGTTAATCAAGGGGGCTGAATGTTGCTAAAAATGACACACTGAAGTCTTATAGAAACAGAATGTGGAACATGCTTAAGGATTTTGATGCCTTTAACTTAGTGTCTATTCCAAGAAATCAGAATAAGCATGTTGATAGGCTTGCAGTCGTTGGAGCACAGTTTGATATTCCAGATGCCATTAGAAAAGAGAAAGTGCAGCAGTATGTGAAAGTTGTGGTCAGACCATCAATTCTTGATAACAACATTCACTGGCAAGTTTTTGACAGTGATGAGCAGATCCTTTCTTTATTGCTTGAAGAATATCAGTTCTCCATGGTGAATCAAGCAAAACTCAAGCAGCAGTATGGTCATCAAGTCATACAGCTAAAGACAAATAAGTTGCCCAAAGGCCTTGTTACCTTAGAATCAATTTTTAGTACTGATGATCAGCTTAAAAAGGATAAAGCTGGCCTGCAAATCAAAGAACATTATGAAGAACTGGATATTTTCAAAGGTAAACTTCTTAAGATAGGAAAAATTTGTTCACAGGAAGATAAACAAGTTTTTGTTGCTTTATGTCAAGAATTTTATGATGTCTTTGCTTGGGAATACTCAGATCAGATTTGAAAGGGTTTGATTCCCACATTGCTCAGCACACAATTGAGTTAGAACCTGATGCTAAGCGGGTAAGATAGAAACAAAGGACCTTGAATCCTAAACTTGAGCCCCTGATGATTAAAGAGCTGACTAAACTAGTTGAGGGGGGTATCGTCTTTCCTATTAAGCACACTTCATGGGTTTCTAACCTTGTACCGGTTAGGAAGAAAAGTGGCAAAATAAGACTTTGTGTAGACTTTAGGGATCTCAACCGAGCATCTTTGAAAGACCACTACCTGTTGCCCTCCATGGAACAAATCTTACAAGAAGTTACTGGTTCTGAGAGATTTTCCTTAGTAGATGGTTTTTCAAGGTATAATCAGGTGCTGGTTAAATAAGAAGATCAATTTAAAACTGCTTTTACAACTAAATGGGGCACCATGGAATACAAAAGGATGCCTTTTGGTTTTTCCAATGCTGGTGCCACATTTCAGAGGGCCATGGATATGGCATTTCAAAGTTTAATCGACAAGATTATACTGATTTACCTAGATGATATTATAGTTTATTCCAAGAATGTTGATGAGCATGTGTCACATCTTAGGCAAGTTTTTGAAAAATGCAAAGAGTTTGGGATCTCTCTCAATCCAAAAAAGAGTATCTTTGTTGTTCATGAAGGGAAATTATTAGGACACATTGTATCAAAGCAGGGAATTACTATTGATCATGAGAGAGTCAAAGCCATACTTGAGTTGCCCCTACCTAATCACAAAAAGGGTCTACAGAGCTTTCTCGGCCAGATCAACTTTCTAAGAAGATTCATCCCTGATATTGCAAACTTGTTACAACCTTTAACAGCTATGTTAAGGAAAAATGCAGTTTTCAATTGTACAAAATATGCCAAGAATAGTTTTGAAAAGGTCAAGGAGGCCTTAGCAGCAGCTCCTACGCTGGTAAATCCCAATTTTTCTAAATATTTTTATCTATATGCTTATGGTAGCACAGGTAATATTTATGCAATATTGGTTCAAAAAAATGAAGAGAATTTAGAACAACCAATAGCCTTTTTCAGTCAAGGTTTGGTTGATTATGAACAGAAATACTCCTTTGTAGAGAGGCATGTTCTTGTTGTGATCAAAAACTTGAAGTTCAAGCCTTTGATCTCTCATAATAAAATTCATGTCATGGTGGCACACTCAAGTGTGAAGGAATTTTTGTTGAATAAAGATCTGAATGAAAAAAGAGCAGGGTGGATCACTAGGGTCATGGAGTATGATGTAGATATTAAGATCACCAAATTGGTTAGAGGCAGGGGTCTCTGTGAGGAGCTTGCTACTGGGTCGAGTAGTGATAGTGAGCTAGAAAAGGATGTTATCCTTGCTAATATAGATGAGGTTCAGAATGCTCATGATAATGTGCCTATAGAGATAAATAATTGGGTTCAAAATATGACCTAATTTCTACAAACTGGTGAATGCCCATTAGGATTAAACAGAGCTAAATGAAGATACTTCATATTGCAGTCCATACCATATGTGCTGGTAAACAATGTTCTTTTCATAAAAGATCTAAATGGTGTCCTATTAAGATGCATTCACAGCGATCAAATTGAAAACGTACTTCATAAGTTTCATGATGGAGCTACAGCAGGTCACTTTGCTCCCAGAATTACTGCCTGGAAAATCATGAGAGCTAGTTACTACTGGCCCAGCTTGTTCAAAGATGCATATTCCTGGTCAAGAAGGTGTATAAAATGCGCTCTATTTTCAGGAAAGGAAAAACTGCCTGCTATGCCTCTACATCCAATTCAAGTGGAGTAGCCCTTCATGAGGTGGGGAATTGATTTCATTGGACCAATAAATCCACCTTCTAGTACTAGTCACAAGTGGGTGCTCACAGCTACAAACTATTCCACAAGGTGGACAGAAGCAATAGCTTTGAAAGAAGCAAAGGAGTCTTCGGTTCTGAGCTTCTATGAAGATATAGTCACTAGATTCAGAGTTCCTGACTCCATCATATCTGATAACGCTCTTGCTTTTGTGGGATTAAGATTAACTGACTGGGTGGTTAAACATGGCATTCATTTGAGCACATCTTCAAATTATTACCCTCAAGGTAATGGTTTAGCTAAATGCACAAATAAGAACCTCGTCAGGATCATTAAAAGAACCATAGAGGATAATCAAAGGACCTGGCACAGTAGTTTAAAGAATGCACTTTGGGCAGACAGAGTGACCCCTAAGAGGTTTGTTGGTAATTCGCCATATATGTTGGTCTATGGCAAAGAGGCAAGATTGCCCCTATTTGTGGAGCTTTCAGCTCTAGATATTGTTCACCAGTTGGAGATGCTTGAGGGATAGGACCCAATGTCTGTAACGTATGCAAAGCTCATGGAGCTCGAAGAATCAACAGACAGAGCAATGAAAGCATTGGAGTGTCATCAACTCCAAACGAAGAGAACATTTGACAAGACGGCTATAGGAAAGGTTTTCAAGGTGGGAGATCTCGTGCTGAAATGGGATGTTTTGAAAAGTAAGCCAAGCCATCACACCAAGTTCGATAACATATGGACAGGTCCATTCCTAATCAGGGACTGTAAGGAGCACAATGCTTATCAGCTAGCTACAACAGAAAGGGAAGTGCTCCCTATCCCAATCAATGGGATACACCTTAAACCCTATTTTCAAATCTGATGGGGTTCCTCTTTTGTATATATTAGTTTAGGTTTATGTTTTCAATAAGTGCTCCTACGCTTCAAGCTAATTATTTCCTATTTCCTGGGTGCTGTGATGGCATAGTTTTCTCTTTCGTTTTCCCCTATTTTGTTTTACTTCTGGCAACCTGTTATGCCTTGTGGATCTCAAGCAAGTTGTGGCCATGTGCAAAACTGATATTTTCATTTGTTTTCTGATCCTCCTAATGTCTCCATGCCCAATGGATAAGCCTAGACTACTGGTCTTCATGTTTAGCAGGCAAACATCCAACAAAGGTCACCATAAATGTTGCCTAAATTTTCACCCTTAGGATCAATTAGGCAAGGAAAATTGTGTTTAACAGGTTCGAGAAGGCCAAATGGAGCATTCGGCCTAGGGAAAAAGTCATGAATCTGATAATAGGTCACGAGAAACTCAGTGAAGAAGCCTGCCTTGTTCAGGTTCAACATGAAAATCTTCTAAGGACAGAGTCGCCAAGACCCTAGGAATGTCTCGGCGAGTGGGTTTCACCTACAGATTCCTATCAGCAAGACATTGACCAACGTCCCAGCGACAAAAGGATTTCAGTTCGGTGGAGGTTCTTTTCTTCAGAGAAAAGTCTCGGCGAACACATCTGGTCTCACCGATAAAGCAAATCAGGATCCTTTCGGAGTATGTGTGTGGGTATCGATATAAGGTCCTACCGATTGGAGGAAGTCTCGCCAAAGTCATGCGGCGTCGGCAAAACAAACGAGCTTTGCCAAAGAGTCTCGCCGAAGTCACAAAGTCTCCCCAACTTAGGAGGCCTTCGGCGTAACGAAGCATTCAGAGAGAATCTTAGCGAAGACATAAGGTCTCCCCGACAATGATAGGGTTGAGGCACTGTCGGCATAAGGGGAAACCATCAGAAAAGTGTCTCCCCAATAGGCCAATGTCTCGCCGAGATCAGAGCTCGGCAAGAGGTGAAGGACAGAATAAGGTCTCGACGAATGGAAATGGTCTTGTCAATCAAAGGGCCGCCCCACCAAAATGAAAGGGCTCGTCAATAGTTGAAGATATCGCCCTGAGGTCCTACCGACACCAGAAAGTCTTGGCGACATAGAAGGTGTCATCGGCAGAGGTCTCACCGACCAGTGGAGCCTCCAAAAGGAGATAAAGAGCTTGGTGAAACCCATGTGTTCGGGGCGACATGAAAGAGGTCTCGCCGACCTCAAAGGGGCCTCGCTGAGAAAAGGACTTCGAAAAGGGGTCTTGCCGAAGTAAGGTTGTCTCCCCGACACAAAAAGCCCCCTCGGTATGACTAAAGGACTTCGCCGGGAGGTCTCCCTAACTCGTAATGTCTCGCCAACAAATAGGGCTCGGTATAAATTACCCCATTTGGCATAATGTCTTGCCGAAGTATAGAGGTCACACCGAAGAAAGCCATCGGTCCCGCCAATAAAGTCATGTTAATGTGAGGTCTGGCCAACAGAATAGAGTCTTGGCGAATGGGAAGGATCTTCGATATAACACGTGAAACAAAGGGGAGGTCTACAAGATGTCTCGGTGAGTAAGGAAGTCTCAGTGAAACAAATGGAGCTCGGGCAAAATGAGGAGTTCAGCGTGTGTCTTAGCGACAAACAGGTGGTTGGTCAACTGAATGAGCTAAGGAGGAAAAGAAGGATCAGCATAAGATGGGTCTTCGGTATATGGTCTCGACGACATCAAGGGGTCACGCCGACTGTGGTTGAAAAGCAAGGCATTGGCGGAGCTCCCAGCCTTCGTGGAAACGTCTTGTCGACACAGTGTAGTCTCAGTGAGAGGAGGAGCATCAGCAAGACAATGGGTCTCGCTATGAAGTCTTTGTGACTTGATCATGTCTTGCCAAAGGAAATCTGGAGCCCGATAGAGTGAAATGCATTCGGGATGATATCAATAAGCTCTTGCCAAAGCGATAAGGGGGTTTTCGGGTAATTTTTTTCCTTCGGTAAATCGTCTTACCGACAATTGACTATCTTGGTGACCACAGAGGCAACATCAGTATGGATTTTGAAGCTCGATAAAGACTCTCATCGATGTTTTGACATCATTCCGATAACTTCAGAGGGACATGATCACATCAGCAAGACACTTTCTGTGTCTCACCGAGATGCGATTTCGACTATACAAGCTTTTTACCAGAAGGGAGTCTACGTGTGGTGTGCCCAGCCAATCAAGGAGAGCTACAGGTGAATCATTGGCAGCTTGACCAGTGCCAAGAGAATCAACAGAATGAGAACCAAAGTGTATTTGTTCTGGACTTAAGAGCATTCAAGGCGCTCAACAAGGGGATTCAGTAGGTGGACACAAGGACCAGAAGTAAATACACCTAGTAGCTTCAAAATATCTAAGGGGTTTTCTCCAAGCAGTAGTTTCTCACCGACACACACAGCAAGGACACGTAGCATGCAACATTAAATTCAATCAAAAGATCTAAGGAAAAATCTACTTTGAGGACTGATATTTTGTAAGCCCTAAGGGGCTGACACAGTTTGATATATAAGGCATTTTTTGCCTTTTTGTAGATAGTTTAGATTATACATTCTAAAGAGTTAGTGATTTGTTGAAAATCCTTCCTCAACTGATGTATGTTTTGTAACTCAACTGAAATCTGGAATGAAAAATAGAGTTCACCAGGAAAGCAAGTATTAATTTTTATACTACTCTCATTTTTGTATGTTAGCTTGTGCAAGTTTTCTTTAAAAGTGTTTCTTTTAATCTGTATTCATACCCCAAAGCTATGAAGTTTGTTCCTTCCTCCTTAAGATATGTATGTAGATCAAACCTATCAAGAATGATGTAGAAGACTGAAAGGGTTATGTAAGTAAATCAATTGCAGTTAAGTTTTCTCAGTGTGTTTTATCTTGCTTTCATTTTAGGATTTCTCATCAACTTGGTGTATCACCATAGGAATGGTTCAGTTTAGTTTCATTTTTTTTGTACGCATCCTTCTCCCTTTACTTTTATAAGATCGTTAGTTTAGGTGATACCCAAAGGAATCCAGCCTTCTCCGGAGGTTCATTTCAAATATAGGTGACCCACAGCCTTGAGATGATCCCATGTTGCTCTAGAAAGTTTATATTTTTACAAACTTTGCACAGGGTGCAATTCTAGGTGACAACAAGACTTAATCTTTTAATGAAGTTTTAGCTAATACTAAGAAGATTGTGCAAAAGAATCTAGTGCCCAGTTCTTCAAAAGAAGGAGAAGAACTCCATGTTCAATTTGAAAGTCAGTGTCACATGCTTTCCTTCGCCAAGAAGGATTCAAAGGTTGCAAAGAAGGATTGGGAAGTACACCTTGCAAAATTGAAGGTGTCTTATTAGGGTACTTTACCCTCATCTAGTTAAGGTATACATTTTTGCTTTGTATATGCAATTTTCTCATTTCAATACACATATGAGAAGTTAGAAAATGGTGTTGTGATATATTTTTTCCTTTTTAGTGATGGATAATATAGGAAGGGGGAGTAAATCAAATAGGGGGAGCTACTCTCATGTAAATATATCAATAAGGGGGAGTAAAGAAGAGAAGAATCTTTTTGGTACCCTTTCCCCTTGATGTCAAAGGGGGAGAGAAGTGTTTTAAAGAAGTGTGTTGCCATCAATGGTAAAGGGGGAGATTGTTGGCAACATGAGCATGATGATGTATGGTGTTGTCATTTATGGAAACCCATTGTAGAAGTGATGGTGCATCTGTATGCACATAGTCTTGAGAAGTCCAAAGAAGACAAAATGTTTTGGCGCAAATTGTCTAAGTACTAGACTGGAATAGTAAGTAACAAAGCAATAGTTGTATGGTCCGCATTGCTTCGCTTTGAAAAATCCTATCATGTGGTTCTAAGGTAATAATGGTATATAAGGTATCTATATCCAAGGTTTCAAGGTTGTATGTCTTTTTCAACTAAAGATATTTTTGACAAAGTATCAGGCTTAGTAGAAGTAGAGTTACAAGTACATAGTGTGCATATTGGAATGCTTTGTATTCCACCGCGGATGATTATTATGGTATGCATTTTTGAGGAAGTGTTTGAGGATGTCAAACGTGTATGCACTCCAAGTGGCAAGTGATTTGGTGGTTTGCATGTCAAGTTGTAGATGAACAGTTGGTTCATTCAGTTATTTCACCAATTTGATTGTGTGGTGATGACGTAAGGGTTTTGGGGTTGTGCCGAGTTGAATTATGTGAGGAGTGGAATCATGGGAGTAATTATAGGTCATGTTGACCTATTTTGGTGAAGAACGGCTTTTAGTTTCTTCCATAAGATATGTGGGTTGGAGTTTTGATTTGGCCTAATTGATGATATGTTTGTTTGTAGAAAATGTATGTATATATAGGTCAATTCAGTGTGAGTTGTATGAGAGATGATGAAGTGCAAATGAGAGAGTGATTGTGACAAGTACAAAATGTGATGGTGTTGAAGGATGACGTGTGTAAATTCATTTTTTTTAGCTTAATTGGAATTATATATTCAACATGTTGCAAATGCATTGTTAATAGTTTCAAAATCTAGTAGTGTACCATTCTTCTATTCTCTTTTCTATTCTAGATAGTGAGTCCTTTGGGTAGTGATCCCTTGGTAGTGAGTCTTTCTTTCTGGAAAGTGAGTCATCCAATTTGTAATCCATTGTAACCAATTATAATATATTGTGAGCTAATCCTCACCATGGTTTTTCCCTTCCATGGGTTTTCCGTGTAAATTTGGTGTCATTGTGTTTGTTTTTGTGGTGCATTCTTTAATTGTTCCTTTCCATTTCTGTAAGTTAAATGAGAAGCTTTGAATGCATGTTTAAGTTGATGAAATTAATGAATTTCAATGAATATTGATTCACCCCCCCTCGCAGTATTTTGAGTGTTCAACACATACAACCTCCTCTATAGTAAAAAAGATTGCCTCAAAATCTACCAACATTGAAATAGGGAAAATCTATAGTCAAAATTCGTCGAATTGGTCTCTTGAATGCAATGGTGAGGTCCTTTATGCCAAAATCCACCAAAAACTCACCCACCTCCCAAAATTGCAAAAAAAGCAATGGAGATTCTTAATTTGATCCTATAACCCTAGTTGAGAAAAAAACTCAAAATTTGAGAAGGGGTTCATTAAATTAGTGCTCTAAAATCATGTTGAAACTGTGAATAACACAAGGCACAATATCAACAATGAATAAAAAACACCTTCCACGCAAGAGAGTTGCAAACAATGATTTGTTATATTCTGAACTAGAAAATCTTACAAAATGAATCTTCGGAGAGATGAAGAGATCAAAAGAGATTTAGAATAATACAATGAGGGTTGAGTGCTTATAAGATCAAACCCTAACTGAGAAAGGTATTAGATCATGACAAGTGTCAGCATCTCATGCAATGAAATAAACTGATCTAATAATAAGTCAACTAATAAAAGAAGAAAAGAACTTCTAAGTTTAACTTAAGTGCATGAGAATAAATTAGCCTAATAATTAATTAAATATTAAATAATTATTAACTAATGCATGATTACTCTAACATTTTATATCAATCTAGTACTTCCTTCCTTAGTGATGATACAATGTCTAGTAGTTTTGGATTGTCTTCATTGATTTATTGTCTTTCCCATAGAGACTCCAATAGGAATATATTTTCAAGACTTTTGTTGTATCTCTTCCAAACACTGGGATCTTGATTGAGGATTCCATATTATTTTTACTATTTTCAATTCCAAATTTTTGGATTTGTAGACTAGGCCTTTCTTCCTTTTCTTTCTTTACTTTCCTAATAGTATAGGGTTTCTTATCTCTTGCTAACTTTTTATCAAAGTATTCTTTTACAAGTATCTCTTCTCAATTTACTTTGTATCCTTCTTTCTCTCTTGTTTTTCACTATGTGATATCATTTCTTTCAAAATTCTTCTACTCTTATATGGTTGAGGGGATGGGTCCCAGTCGGGGGTTTCTAACTCTTCAAGATATATTTTCACTTTCTTATTTGTTAGTGATATTTTATTTGTTTGTGAACATAATTCTTTACCCAAATTCAATTTGATCTCTTTACTTTTCTTTATTTCTTCTTCCTTAAGTTTCCTTATACTCCTATTGACTAATTCTTCTAAATATTATACTTCAATTGATGGAGTCTTCTCTGATGTTTTCATAAATTCAATAAATTTATCATCCAAGTTAGTGGTTTGGTTTGATAGATCTAGTTTTTTTATTGGAATTTTAGAATGTTGTGGTGATAATGGAGCCTCTATATTATTGTAGGGCCCTAATAGCAGTCTTCTAAATTCTTCATAATCATTGACATTCTTCCTTATACTGGATATAAGTTGTCCTGCTTTTTCCCAACATAGTTTTGATTTCTTCAAAGTCTTCCATTCTTCTTCTCTATCATCTTTTCCTTTTTCTTTGGTGGCACCCACTTTGATACATTTAGTAGCACCCTCATTGGTGTGCTCAATTCTCATCATCTCTGCAATTTTCACTTTTGTGGTGTCTTTCTTTTCTCTCAATAATGTATTCTTCTCTCTTCTCTATTTGGGCTTTCCATGTTCACTTTTATTGCCAATTCATTTTTTTCTCTAATCTTTCCCATAGTTGACTTATCTCCTTTTGTCATGGGTGTGATTTATTTGGGTTTCCATTAGTCCTTGTATTATTTCCCATGGTATTTATTTAATGGTTTTCTTTATAGGTCACATATTTTGGAGGATCCTTTTCGAAATCCCCCCCTTTCCATTCTATGTCCCCTTGGTTCCTAACCCGCTCTCACAAGGTAAGTGCCAAGAGGGTAGATCCACAAACTTTCATATATTTATTGATTATGTCTTCCTTTTCCTATATCTGATTAAAATTTAAAATGTTAGGTGTTACTATCCTTTATATCACCTAACCAGGTTCACGACAATGGAACCAATATTCGCAAGAAAACTAGGGAAACACTGAACAAAGTTCTAAGCCCTAAGTACTTTTTGAGTGTTGTAGTTTATACCCCGAACTCGGTCATATAAAGGCCACACTAGCTAGATTAGGATAAAATATTAACTAATTAATTATATATTCATAGAATGATAGATAACATCATATAGATAGAATTTTAGTAATCATTATATTATCATTATCAAAGGAGTACATTCATATATCTTCCCCTATACTCTGTACATCTCTATCATCTTCTTACATATACCCTTTTATACATATATTTACATACAATTTCATGTATAGGTTTCTACATATCTCTCCATCTTACATTTCTTCCTTATGTATTCATATCTTTCCTTATACATATATCTATGGGATGGGATGTGACCCATCTATTCTACCACTAGCCTAGATGGCACCTTTTCAATTTTAAGGTCTACAAGTTCTTTGTGGCAAGGTGTGATAGGGTTTGCTTAGTAGTGTCCGCATTGTTGCTCTTTCCTATCAACACTTATAAAGGATGAGGAGGTGAGATGGTAGAACACAATGACTAACTACCCCTCTAAAGATGAAACAATTGCCTAGCTCAAATGGCATGTATGTTAGCAAGTGGAAAGTATGCATGTACAAGGTATCTCACATGATGAAGACACATGTCTCAACCACATGAGGTGAGACAAAAACATTAAAAAAACCTAACTTAAGCTAAGTGTGAATAGATCAATGTTAGGAAGGTGATATCCTAACTAGATATGTAAAGACACTATTTACATACAAATTCTTGGGATTTTGAACACACATTGTAAACAAACTAAAGAAAATGTTTATCTTTTTGTTGTCAAATAAGGGCACAAGGCTTATCCACACTTCTGCTCAAGATGAAATATTTGTATTTTTTCTTGAAATATACAATGCAATGGCTAACAAACACTTGTGCTCTCTAGCTAAAAGCATAGACTAAAAAGTGAGTAAAACACAAAATTTATAATTAGATTACACACAAGGTTAAGCTATAGCTACTCCTTTGACGACATGTACAATACAACGATTGCAATTTTCAATTTAATAGAATTCAATTTACTTCCACAACGCATACACACAAGATCACGTAGAAGCTTGAATAATAATATTTGTGAAAATAAGCACAAAATTATCATTTCATGCTAAATCTAACTGCAAATGAAACTTATTTATAATTTTTTACAATGTTTTTGATTCAGGTAAAAGCAGGTTTTGAAGGGACCCGAAACCCTTTACAACCAAAAACAAAGCTGCAAAAAGAACAACTTGTAGCCAGCCAAAAGCCAACCCCCAACCAAGATCTGTCAAGATTTACATTTAGAACTACTCTTGTGGGAATGGAGGGTCATGTCAAAAGAAGGCCTTGCGAATTTTGCTTTCTTGCCCTTAAGAGTAATCCAACCTTCTTCCACTTGCGCTACCTTATAAGTTTTTACAATGTTTCTTACATGAGAATTAATTTTAAAAAATTAACTAGAACTTCTACATTATGAATAGTTTATTTGTGCACAAAACAAGTGTATAATAAAGTTTTGTCAACAAATTTTTTACCTAAATTAGAAAGTTACCAACTATCGACTAAATATAAACATTCTAAAGAGACATCCAAAAGTAGTTATAAAAATAGATTTATCATAATATGATTATCTTCTCAATAGGTTTAAAATAGCTAATTTGGCACCTAGCTCTTCACTAATTCTAACAAAGCTCTTTCATTGTGACTACGAAAAATTCTTTGAAGAAGCCCTAAAACATGAAGACCAATTCCTTGGTGACTTGATTTTGATTCCTTTCTCAAACTTTTATGCAATTTAGCATCTTGTACTTGGATCCTATCCATGATGAAGACAAATGTTGATCCTTGAAAAAATATATTGAAACTTAAAGAAATTGCTACACAACATAACACTTGCTCTAATGACATCATTTTAGAGACTTGGACTTCACAATGTAGAGGGTGTGCTTTTGATTCCTCACACTTTTTGTTATAATTTTATGTCCATTATGTCATTTAGATGTTTGTCTCTCACAAGAATAATTTTGGCCTTCCAAGAGCAATTTTCTCTTATTTTTCTCACTTTTCTTATCCAACCTCCTAAGGGCACACTAGAACATTTTAGAGCACTTTTTCATGTTTTTGATATCATTTTAACACTTAAGTGAGTTTAGGAATCCCTAAAGATCACAATACACTTTTTCTTCTAATTTATCTTTGACAACTTATTATCCAACCTCTTAGGGGTGTGCTTAAGCACTTGGGAGCAGTTTTGTGTTTTCGCTTTGACACGAATTTAGGCACCCCTAGAGGGTATGATGCATTTTCTCATGTCTTTCAAGGGATATTTTGACTTTCAAGTCATAAGAAGGTCAACCAAAATTTTTGGAGTAACATATATATCTAATTTCACTAACACTTAGGTCATCCCAAGTGTCCTTTTAACTTAAGTGTAAAAAATTCACATTCATTCTAATTTGATGATGATTTTGATCATGTAACTGAAAAATGCATTTTGTAGATCTTCATTAACATTTAACACTTAAGTGAAAAGGTGATTTTTAAGTGACTTAAGTAATCAAGTGTTAATTGACATTGAAAAGTGCAAGCACTTCATCACTTAGGTGATTCAATCATTCCTTGGCATGAAAATTGCAAACACTTAGACTTAAGTGATATTTTACCTTGCAACATGACACTAGACCCCCTAGGGGCATGTCCAAGATGTTTGGAGTCATTTTTACATTTTAGACATCTAGCAAGACCTTATTTTCCTTTAACACACTATGGATTACCTATATGTCTTTCCTTAGCTTGAAATAACTCCTAGGCACCTTAGCATGTCAAAACATGCCTTGAAATATTTGTCATTCATTTTTCTACTTCTACATTTCACTACTTTTCCTTATACCTTAGCCAACATGTTCACCTTGCCTAGCATGCTTGAAAATATCCTCTTGCGGGTCCCACATAGAAGCTAACTAGAATTGATGATAATAATATTGGCAATAAGGACTAAAAACAACTTACAAACATCAAACAACAAGTTTTATACTTAGAATTTAACTATGTACAAAATTTCTAACATGGGTACAACTATATCAAATATGAGCTCATGTTATTGTGTATTTCATTTAAACTTCATGGTCTCACTTTAAAAGGAAATCTTAACTTTGATTATTCTTGCAACAATCTAACATTTGAGCAAGCTAAGTTGATTCAAAATGGCCAGTTGATATCTAAGCCACATGGTATCAAAAGTTAGCAGTGTGACAAGAAAAAGACTTGAATGAGAAAGTATTCAAGACATTCTTATTTGTAAGAAAAATATGTATATTTTCTATTATTTGATCCAATTAAGTTGATTAAAAATGCCTAGTTGAGATCTACACCACATGCACATGTTCATTTGGCAAGAAAATATTCAAGGTATGCTTATACTTCAACAAAGTGGCACATAGAAGAAATCAATATTACGAGGATTTCAAGGAATGGCTAAAGATTTATTCTCCTAAATCCTTTCTAGAATTGAGGTATTGCTTTCTTTTTTACATTCAATCTACAGATACTCAATTTTTATGTTTGTGAAAGGATTATGGATGTAAACATCATTTGACAATGTGTTTGATTCTTTTAGCAAGATAAAACATGAAGGAAGGTATGTTACAAATAATAGTTCTAACCATTCTTAGCTTTGGGAATGTAAAATTTGTAAATGGACTCCTTAATAATGTATCATTTTCCTAAGTTGAGAATGATTTTTCTTTCTAGTTATCAAATTACTCTAAATTGGTAAGAAAATAGAGTTATCCCCTAACAGGTGGAAGTAAAAGGCATTGAAAGCAACTTCACTCATTTTCATAATTCAAACTAGAAGACTATTTATTTTAATAATGATGATTCAAATATTGATTACAAAATTAGAAGTGAAGTGTTAAATGAAGAAAAAAATGCATTCCTTTTAGATATAATTCAACAATATTAAAATTCTCCATCTAGTATCTAAAAAAAAACTACATATATTCTATTGAAAATCAAGAAGAAACTCAAATAGAGAACGACTAGTATCCATCTAATTCAAGAAGTGAATTGTGATCTCACAAATATTACTTAAGTAGTTAAGGATCCAAACTTTCACATAACAAGAATGTACGGTAATTTTTAGAAAAAATGGTTAACTCAACAAGAATGACCAAGATATTACATCTCCCATTGAAGCTCATTGTTTAAATGTCTAAAGCAATTTTTTGTTTTCACTTGGTGCACAAATATCAAATTTCTTATGATATAGTTTTAAAGGTTGTTATTTGACTTGATAAGAATCATAACAACAAAGCATGGTAGGGAAAAGATGACTCCTAATGAACTATGTTGAGAAGACTCACCGAGGATAACTTGTTCTTCATCTATGACATATGGTGGACCTATGCTACCTATTTTGAGGGCCATACACATGAATTTGTTGATGTGGATTGCATTCTCTCTAATTTAATATGGATAGTTGCACATGTTCTATTAGTCTCATTCTACAAGATAGCTTTAGTTTGTTGGTATGCTTCATTTTTATTATTGTTTTGTTTAGTATACTTGAGAAATCTTTAGACAATGATGCTAGTGATTATATGTTGATAGGAAAGTATTGGGTGGTTTAGTAGATGTTCTTGATTTTTCTTCTATATCTACAATTTGTATTCCTAATTGACCTCATTCATTTAATTCGTATTTGGGATCCTCCAACCAATGTGTGGCATGGGGATGGACAAGTTAGGAAATTTTTTTATGTTTAGAGCTTGAGTTTGAGCAATCTACACTTTGTCTTAAGGATAGCTACCTCAAACACATATACACTTTTGGAGACAAAATTTTAGTTATTTTATGCTTTGGTGGCACCTTCCATTATCTAAATGGTGTGAGAACTCAAGATATCAAACATAAATACAATAATTTTTTAGAGAAAAGTATTTCCAATATTTTTATGACTTTGCATGAGCCTTTGAATCTTTGAATGAGCAGTTCCTATTTAGAACTTTCAAGTTGAGCAACCTTTAATATTTATTCATTTTTAGAGATCAAACACATAGGGACTTATATTAAAGCTTTAGATTGAACTTCTTTAGGATCATGTGAGAGCTCTTGTTTTTCATACCAAGTGAACCCTTATTTTTGTTTTTAAGTGAAGTAATTATTCTTCCCAATTCATTTGTTAAGTTAAAGAGTAGCTCTTATTTAGGTTTATTAGGCTAAGCTTTGACTTTTCTTTGAATTTTGAGATGAAGTAGAAGCTCGCTCTTTGGTTTTTGTTTGGACTAAATTATAATTTGATTGCTTTTTTTTTTCAAATGAGGTGACACCTCTTAAATTCCTGTTTCAAATTTTATAATGAGCAACAAACTCTCCTTAGTCAAAATTGACAACAATTGTTCTTTAGTGACCATATTTGATATTCCATGTTGAATGAAAATTATCTACTCCACTAACCCCAAAAAAATGGTTGAGAACCTTGGTTAATAATAAGTTTTTGCTCACCGGTATTGGCATGGTGTGATGGTTTATAGGTGGCATTGTTGTTCTTGCCACCAAGGTTCAAACCCCGTTGGGGTGGTATTGTTGAATGGTTGTATCCGGTTCGTAGCTCCAGTCAAAAGTGTTTACCCCTTGAATAAATAAATAAAAGCTTTTGCTCCAAATTAGGATTAAAAAGGGATGTTGGTACAAAATATTTGCACTTGTAATCCTAACATGTACCCTCTAATCCCACCAATAGACCTGTGAATTGCCTTGGAAGTCATATTCATATATGGTGTTGTACATCTCATTCTATGTACCGACAATGAATAGCAGTACGTTAGGTAAATGCTTATGGGTTAGTGGAGGCCACCAAGTATTAATACATCAATAAGTGGAGATGAAGACACCAATACCTTGTAAGTTGTAAGATGGCTAGTGCATTCTTCATTTAGATGGACAATTTCCTTGGGAGGATGTGGGGCGGGGGCTAAAACACTAGAGATAATTGTGATATGTGACGAAAATATATCTATAACTAGGACGTGTGTTCCATTAATCTCAACTTAGCAATATATCAATTTTACAAGTAATATTGAAGATGTTTTGATGGAATAGAGTAGCTATTATATGTTTGGATGGCATTTTAGGTCCAACTAGATCCACATATTTGTTCCAACACAAATGACAATATTTCTTATTCTAAAAATATAATATGTTTTCTCTTCATATTACTTTGTGCCTAAAACATAATGGTTGGCCATTATAAATAGCTTAAATACGAATATATATGTCAAGAAGGGTTCTATAGTGAAAGTAAGGAATCTCTAACATGATTGTGTACATAAAACTCCTTAAATTTGACAATCATTTACACTTCAAATAATTAATATTTAATAATAAAAATAATATTACTATTAATAAACATTGAAGCTATCTTAAATACATATATTTAAAAACTATTTTGAACTATTTATTTACTTGAGAATTATTTTATTTTATTTTAGAACTATTTTATTGATTGCATACATACATGGACACAAATCTTACACAAGTGGAGTGTAATAATGAAAACTAAAACTAAAGCAAAATATTAATAATATAAATATTAATTTTGAACATTGTTTAGATGAATATTAAAAATGAATGTTCATGTAGAACAATAAAATAGTTTTTCATTTTATAGCTTTAAAACTTTTTGATAATTTTTTTTATGATTTATTCTATTATTATTGAAAAATAAAATAACTCTCCAATAAAATTTAAAGCAAATAGTGTCAAAATTAGTTCTAAAGTAAAACTAGCATTACCTATCTTTAGAAAAACTTATGTAAAATCAACAAAAATAAATAGAGAATGATGTCTCTTGGCATCTTCTCATATGCTAGTTTTATTTTAATTGAAGAGTTATTTTATTTTTAATGCAATAAATCATACATAATAAAAAAAGAAGTAGATAATATATTTTAAGATTTACTCAAGAATTAAAATTAAAACTAAAACTATACAATTATGAAGTAAACAATATTGATACAATAAAATTTATGTACTTATGTATGTTATAAATAATATAATTCTAAAATAAAAATAACTGTTAAAGTAAATAAAGACATTTTTTTAGATAAATGCATGCAAGATATCTATACTAATTTTATGATTAAGAAAAAAAAACATTTAAAAATAGCATAGTGCCGTTGCAAAAGATCAATTTGGATTCAACCTAATAATATTCATTACATGTGAACTTTAAATTGTGAGATAGAATTAGGGAAAATTTTCTCCTGTAGGGAATTCAGAATGGGTTATTGTAATTATAATGGTGTCACATTGTACGTGGTGAAGGTGTGATGTAACAAATATGGGGGAACATTCAAGTGAACCATATTTACAGATAATAGAAATGTTGTTTAAGCTTTCCTGAACCATATTAAAGGCAATCATAACCTCACCCAAAACTGGCCAAAGCATTAAAAAATGAGTTTTTGCTTCAGGCACGATTTGTTCGTCTTCCAACAGCCAAAGCTAACTCCGTATCAACTTTAAGGGAGATATCCAGTGCCCGAACAGAATGTGTCAAAGCTCCACTGCAAGATTGTAAATTTTACAAAATAAGCATAAAAAGGGGAAAAAAATGTAGTTTTTCCAGGACACCTCACACATTATAGGTAATGCTACACATTTTTGTCTAATGCAATTTCAAAATAGTGGCCAGAAAAATATTAATGTAACTCCAGATATTTCAGTGTTGGCATTACTGTTAAACTTGATCTCAAGGCATCGTTGCAACCACCATCAGAGAATGTTTTTGATTGTGTAAATCTGAATGCGAGCTGCAGTAATTATAATCTGAACGCTAATTAATATGACATAGTTCTTGTTTATTTTTTAACTTCTCTTAAAGCATGGCTAGAATTTATTGCTATTGACTGCAGAAATCTGAATGATATCATCAATGTTGAAGAGTTTGATGCAATTGTTATAGTGGTAATGTTTGCGGGATTACTTGAGGTCATTGAGGCAAGCGGCAATATTTAAATCCCTGTCTCTGATGCATGTGACCCAATCTACTAAGATCCTTCACATTTATAATTACTTCATGTGGTATTTAGTAAAATCCTTTAATCCATCAAGAAAAACCGTTCAATTTCAAGCGAGGACTTGGAAATATTGTAAATGTTTGCTTACTCCAAAGTTAGGAGCGATTTGGCAAAGAAATTCGTGATGCCAAATACACAAACTTCCCTGAAATTGTGATACAGACAGTGCATTGTCATATCCCTGCCCTAGCTGGGTCGGCCCAGCAGTTAAAAACAAATAAATAAATAAAAATAAAAAGTTTTTTTTAAACACTAACAAATATATTTAATAATAATATTTTTTCTGGCTGACCTAGACCCTTGTTTGGTGCCAGGTTTAATAATTTAATTTTCAAAAATAATAATATTTCTTTTAGGGCTGACCTTGTTTTGCTTTTGGGCGCCATCCTTTTTCAAACAGGTATATATACAAATTGTTGCTACTGGGCGAAATCATGAAGAGGTTTTACAAGATTTTTGAGATCTAATCTCAAGCTGGCCAGTTGGGACGAAAAACCTAACTGCCTACTCAGGTCAGGATGAAAACCCTGCCCTAGGATCTTGCATAATCCTCTTAGGGTGGGGTCCCATGCAGGGGGGTGCCCTGAAAAGTTTCAGTGGGTGCTGCTGAGAACTTTTAGGAATTTTTTAAAGGTGGTGATCCCATGAACTTAGTGACACAGTTCAACTTAAAATATTAAGCTCCAAATTTTAAGGAAGCCGGTGGTCTCATCAACTTATTTACTGTGCAGTTCAGCTTAAAATTTAAATTTTGGAATTTAAGTAAGCTTAAAAATTGAGATGATTAACAAATGGCAAATAAAAATCCTAAACTGTAGGGGCAATCTCCAGCCCCACCCAATTTTCACCCCCTCAAATCTGCAGTCCTAAAAGGTAGGAGATGCTATTCTTCAGGAAAAGATTCCAATTAATTCTGTAGCAATTTCTTTTTGACTTCATAAGACCTCCTCCTGCTCCTTAAAAATAGATCCTGAAGCCCCCCCATGGGACCTCACCCTTATTTGTTGATGTTTCGTGATCCAAAGATTGCATGTTAACATAGTTATATGCTACCAGGTTAGGTGCCATTGTTGGAGTGAAGGATCTGAGCATAGCAACAAAAATCTTTTGGGGAATAAATCGGCAAACCAAAAGTATAAGATTTTTTGAAAAAATGGGGAAAAAATCGGATTTAAAAAAAATATAAAAAATTGTAGAACAAGAGATAAAAACTAATTTTTTGAAATTGAAAGGCATTTCCATAGCATACAGATATAGAGAGCAAATAAAATAAAGAGTTTTAACTAATGAAATATAGAAAATAGATTTTTGTAGTTTATATTCATATCGCTGATTACATTCATTGCATTGCACATCTTTCAAACTCAAAGCATTACTTCACATTGCATAACTAATAACTAGATGCTGATAGATGACAAAATTTCAATTACAATATAGTATTTTACAAAGTCAACCTAAGTAGTTATGCAATTACTTCACATTGCATAACTAATAACTAGGAGCAGCTGCCAATTGCATTAGCTTGTCATGGCATTCCATGAAATCACATTTCTTTGAGTCATTTTTTCAAACAGTTCACTGCTTTGCTGCTATGGCTAAAAGCCTGAAACAGTTTCAAACAAGCTATGGATGTTTGGAAAAAATCTATCAAAGCATAATAGTAAGCAATAGCATAGACAAGGCAGTGAACTGTTTGAAAAAATGCCTCCAAGAAATGTGGTCTCATCGTGATGGAATGCCATGATGAATGCCTATGGCGATGGATTGTCATGGCATTCCATCACCATGAGAACACATTTCTTTGAGGCATCTTTTCAAACAGTTCATTGCCTTTTCTATGGTACAACATTTTTCATACATATCTACCAGAGCATTTTATCAAACAGTTCACTGCCTTGCTGCTATGGCTAAAAGCCTAAAACAGGTGCTTTTAAACAAGCTATGGATGATTGGAAAAAAATTGTCAGAGCATAATAGTAAGCAGTAGCATAGACAAGGCAGTGAACTGTTTGAAAAAATGCCTCAAAGAAATGTGATCTCATGGTGATGGAATGCCATGACAATCATCACCATGAGACTGCATTTCTTTGAGGCATTTTTTCAAACAATTCACTACCTTGTCTATGCTACCACATTTTTCATACATGTCTACCAAAGCATTTTATCAAACAGTTCACTGCCTTGCTGCTATGGCTAAAACTAAAAGCCTAAAACAAGTGCTTTCAACAAGCTATGGATGCTTGGAAAAATCTATCAAAGCATAATAGTAAGCAATAGCATAGACAAGGCAGTGAACTACTTGAAAAATGCCTCGAAGAAATGTGGTCTCATGGTGATGGAATGCCATGACGAATGCCTATGGCTATGGATTGTCATGGCATTCCATCACCATGAGACTACATTTTTGAGGCATTTTTTCAAGCAGTTCACTGCCTTGTCTATGCTACGACATTTTTCATACATGTCTACCAAAGCATTTTATCAAATAGTTCACTGCCTTGCTGCTATGGCTAAAATCCTAAAACAGATGCTTTCGAACAGGCTATGGATGCTTGGAAAAAATCTATCAAAGCATAATTGTAAGCAACCAGCTATAGTCTCATCGTTTTTTCTTTTCACATGAAAATCAGCACGATTTTATTCACGTTTTTTTGTAGGTTTTAAACACATTTTTTGGCGATTTTGCAGTTTTAAATGGGAAAAAATCGTTGACCAAAAGGTCAAAGATTTTTTCAAAAAACCGGGGAAAAAATCAGCCAGCCTGCAGATTTTTTAAAAATTGCGATTAATTGGGTTTTTTTGCAGATTTCTGTTACTATGGATCTGAGAATTGAAGCCTGGCAGCTGATAACCTGGTTGCTTGTTGGGCATGCTAAAAAGCAGATATAGGGGTTTGCAGGCATATTTATGCTGATCTGAAGGGCACTTGGAAGAATATTCAGCACACCAGCTTCAACCCAGGTCTGAAGACTTAAATCCCTTACCTAGTGTGATCAAGGTGACACCCTGTTGGAGCTGCTGCAGACTTTCCTGGCATGGGTTAATCACCTTTAGAAGACACAGAAGGCTGCTTCTAGTGCCTAGGTCATCATTACACAATAGGTCATGCCATACACCAGCTATTTGATCAGATTTCCCAACCCTTGGGTGTAGACCAGCAATATACAGGCCGCCCTTGACCAGCCAACACCCAGATCGCTGCCAGTCACTATTATATATATTCCTGATCTGCTATTTGGAGGGTTTGAGGCTGAGTGTGGGAGAGTTATAGCACTTTCCAAAGAGAAATCAGTCTATATCAGACCCTAGACACCCCACCTTTGCTGACTGAGTCACCAATGGCAGGACATTAATACCAAGACTGTTGTAACAGTGACATATGAGGTCTGTATACTTTTAATTGCCTCAAGAAAAAATGTAAATCAGACTTTTCTATTGCATTTACTCTGATGGTCAGTCAACCTGGAGTTCAAACCTGACATTTATATATCAGAAATTTACAATCAGAACTGTTTGTTGTTTATTGTTCCCATAATTGAGTGTGATCTGGTGTTTAAGTCTCATTCTGCTCATTGTTAGCTCATGGGAATTTATTGTTGTGTTACAAATCTGAGTAATTATGAGAATCCTAACCCTAATTGAGTGTTTTAGAAGCTGGTAAAACCCTAGGGTTATTACAATGGTATCAGAGCTAGCAGTCCTACCAACCTGCTGGGTAAATTTTGCATATGCAATTAAGTCAAAGAGATCAAAGAGCCTTAGAGAGAGAAACAAAGAAAATAGAGACAGACACACAAAGACGCAACAGTGGAATAGGAGGCAGAGGTAAGAAGAAAAAGGTTGAAAAACCTGATGATATGAAGACATACCTACAAAGGCAAGAACAAATGAACCAAATGCTGGTGTAGATGATGCAAAACCTAACCAACACAGTCACTCACAGCAGATCTACACCCAACAATGCTGAAGGGAGCAATTTAGATCAGTTTATGGCTGAAAATCATAACAAAACCCCAGCTGTGTCAACCCTCAGACCCTTCCAGCCCACTTTTATGCCTAGATTGGAAGCACCACAAGAAGAAGAGGAGCAGAATCAGGCTGTGAATGATTTCACTGCCGTTGTAGATGAGTACATGAGGCTTGATCCAATCGCCAAAAGGGAGATCTCCTTTGAATAGTATAGTAATGCTAGATCAAGAAGTGGATCAAGGAATGACAAGAGGCAACCTATGCAGCAGATTAATAGAGATCTCCAACACAAGTAAATTGACACTTCCTACATTTGATGGTTCTAAAATGTTACTGCTCGAGCATGGGTTCAAAAATTAGATACATTCTTTTCACTCAGCCCTATGACCTAAGATGAAGCAATCAAGTTTGCCATCCTACACTTGGAGGATGTGGCTCACGAATGGTGGCATCATAGTATCATAACACAAGGATTTAACCTTGTTGCTACATATGCTGATTTCACACAAAAGCTCATAGAAAGATTTGATAGAAGAGATCCGGAGGTGTATTTCAAGGAGCTGACTCATTTGAGGCAACATGGGTTGGTGGAGGATTATGTCACAAAGTTCCAAAGACTTAGTTATGGTCCCAAATGTATCGGATAAAAGATTTATGTTCTTGTTCATGGAGGGATTATCAAAGTCATTCCACAAGTTGGTGAGGGCGTTTGAGCCAATGTCCTTGGAGGCTGCTATTCAAAGAGCCTTAAGCGTAGAGGACTTCGCTATGAAGAATAAATCTATTTCCAAGAACTCACCAACGCGGCAACAAAGGAAGCCATTTCACAAGAATGTTCCCCAATCAAAGATCTTTCCTCCAAAGCCTAGCAGGGTGGATGAATCTAAGAATGAGCTCTAAAGGAAAAAGCTATGTTATACTTGTAGGGAGCCTTGGGTACCAAATCACAGGTGTTTGGGGAAAGGACGAATCCACTATATAGAGGTAGTTTTTGATAATGATTTAGATGAGCTCGAGGGTGTTACAGATGAGGTGGAGCATGAGGAGGAGGAGGATGTTCCAAGAGGGACCTTTGCAACTCTTTCAAGAGCACCCAAATACCACTCTTTCCATGTTACGTGGCCAAAAGGTGACTATTTTGATCGATAGCGAAGCTACTCATAACTTCATTGATGAGGGTTTGGTGGCCAAGTTGGGCTTGAGGACTGAGGATTTTGAGGGATTTAGAGTCACAGTGGTTGATGGATTTACTTTGCCATGTAATAGGATGATTCAGCAGTTGGAGTTGACTCTTGGAGGGCATAAGATGCATGATGATTTCTATGTGATTGGCATTCGTGACACAAAGTTGGTCTTGGGAGTAAAATGGTTACATTCACTTGGGGAGTACACTCAAAATTATCAGAATCTAGAGCTGAAATTCAAATCAAATGGGAAGGAGGTAGTTCTTCATGGCTTATCTAAGGGAGGTCCCATGGTTGTTTCAACCAGAAGGATGGAGCGAGCTTTTCGTAGAGACCAAGTGGCTTGGGCAGTAGAGTGCTTGATCACAAATATTGGTCCATCCAAGGAGGAGAGGTCTTATCATGTTGATATTTGGCCTATCTTGGACAAGCATAGTAAGGTGTTTAGTGATATTCCTCAAAGATTACCACCAGTTAGAGGATTCCAACATGTGATTGAGCTTGAGAAGGGAGCAAAACCAATCATCACTATTCCTTATCAGGCATCCTAGGATGTATAAGGAAGAGATTGAGAAGGCAATCAAGGAGTTGTTGGACATGGGGCATATCCATCTGAGTTCTAGTCCCTTTGCTTCATCCATGGTGTTGGTCAAGAAGAAGGATGGGATGATGAGGATGTGCATTGACTATAGAACACTCAATAAGAAGAGAATCAAAAATTGCTATCCCATACCCAAGATCGTGAGTTGATAGATGAGCATCATAGTGCAGTATACTTCTCTAAGATTGACTTGTGTTCGAGGTACCATCAAATAAGGGAGAAGGAGGAGGATGTGCATAAGACGGCTTTTTGGTATCACTATGGGCATTATGAGTTTTTGGTCATGCCATTTGGGTTGACCAATGCCCTAGCTACCTTCCAATCATGTATAAACCAGGTATTCATTCTACAATTGAGGAAATTTGTTTTGATTTTCTTTGATGACATCTTGATCTACAATAGGACATGGGAGGATCACTTGAAGTACATAGATGAGGTGCTTGGCATATTGGAGCAGCATTCTTTCTACACCAAGGTATCAAAATGTGAGTTTGGTTTGACAGAAATTTTGTATTTGGGGCATAAGATTAGTGCTCAAAGGGTTAGTATTGATGAAGAGAAGATCAAGGCAATCTAGGATTGGCCTAGACCAAGGAATTTGTCACATTTGAGAGGATTTTTGGGATTATGCAGCTACTATAGGAGGTTTGTGAAAGGGTTTTCACAACTTGCAACTCCATTGACCAATTTGATGAAGAAGGGGGGAATTCTCTTGGAGCCCAACAGTGCAGAGGGCTTTTGATGAGCTTAAGGAGGTAATGAGTTCATGTCCTGTTTTGGCTATTCTGGATTTCTCGCTTTTTTTGTTCTAGAATGTGATGCTTCAAGAGAGGGTATTGGGGCAGTGTTGATGCATAATAGACACCATATAGCATTTGAGAGTAGGAAGCTCAAGGAAACAGAGAGGGGCTTCTTTATTTATGACAAGGAGATGTTGGCCATCATGCATGCACTTGCTAAATTTAGACAACACTTGGTATGTGGGAAGTTTGTTGTCAAAACGGATCATAACAGCCTCAAGTTCTCTCTCAATCAAAAGAACTTGAATGATAGGCAGCAAAAATGGGTAAGTAAACTTCAATCCTATGATTTTGATATTGAGTATGTGAAAGGAAAAAACAATGTGGTGGCTGATGCACTCTCTAGGAAGCCTTAATTTTGCTCTATTTCTGATATGTTTGTTGATTGGAGTGTCATGTCCCCATATTAAGGCACTATTTAAATTAAAGATTTAAGCATCATGTAAAAGACAATGAAGTTCCTTTTGTAAATATCAATTCAAATGATAGAAATCATTATATTTATTACTAATATTTTAATATAATTAAAATATAATAGATTTATAATATTATATTTGTAAATAACAATTATTAATACTAATATTAATAATTTAAATATTCATTTAATATTATATCATATAAATGTGAATATATGTATAAATATTAATATATAAATATAAAACTAAAATATTATTACTATTATATAATAATATAAATATATTATAGTTAATAAATATATATTACAAGTAATAAGTATATAAGTGCCTAAAGTCTTAGCCGGGCTGATGATAATAATAAGTCAATAAATCAAAAGTTAATTAGGCCAGCGATTATTTAAGAGGACCATGTTAGTATTAAAGGTGGCACTTAGAAATCCTGATAACAACAATTATTAATCAAGGAGGATTATCTTTTGACCAAACGATGCACCCTAACCTTTGTGCAAACTCTTTCAAAGGCAGACGACCAAGTAAGAGTCACATTCCTCCACCTCAATGGGTATTTGAGGATCATCGTCGCTGGTTGAAAGGGATTAGGAGAGAATCATTAAAAGGGTGAAGAGGGGGAAGAGACTTGAAGAATTGTGGAGGCTCTTTATTTGATAAAGACATAAAAATGATATTGGGGCCTCAATGAAAACATTGAACTCTAAAAGAGGAGTCACGTGCCTTGAAGGAAGCGAATCTGTTTTGAGAGAGTGACGGGAAGTCTTTAAGAGAATCTGCATATGTTTTGAAGGCATCTTATGTGATAAAGGGGTCAATTAATATATTACATAGAGTCTTTGGAGGCTATAACAGGTATTCGATGCTAGGAAAGACAAATAGTGCATTGGTATAGGTAGCTGCAACTGTCCTATAAGAGGGGTGAGGAATTTAAAGAAATATGTGGCAATAAGATATCACAGAAAAAGAGAATATGGTGAATTAAACTTCAAAAGGCTCTGCAAATCGACAGAGATCAAGTAAGTATTACTCTATACAAGTTCATAATTACTTATGTATACAGAGGGTGAGAATAGTGGATTTAGGTGTGTTGATTATCAAATATATTATTAATTGAATGTCTTTATATTATGATTTATGAATATATTTAAGGATATTATGATGAATGAATATATTGAGAAATTGAATGACATGTTAATCATTGATAGATGTGTATTTAGGTATATATATATTGTGATTCATATATACATCATAGGTGATTGACAAATATAATGTATATATATAAAAAAATAGATATTATTTACAATCATACAATAATGATGCTTGCAGCAATTATTGAGCCTTATAAGTAATAATGACTCTATTCGTTCACTATGATGATAAGTGGTATAATAGAATTCCACCTATGGGATCTTGAAAGATGTTAATATCTACTCTGATGTAGTTATGAAATAAATGATTTAGAATCATTCATAGTGAGTGATAAGGAGGAAATGAATAAACCTTTGACAAGAACAAAATATTATATCATCTTCAATCTTATTAGAAGTTATTACTGGAATTCAGTGATCTCTAAAGTTTCTAATGTCTCTTTGAGAAACACTTTGAATGCAAGATTTGAGCTTAAGTGATTCCACTAGAAAGGGGACATTACATGGAGGGTTGTTATAATAGCCGAGTATGCTAAGGATCCAGTTGCTACTGACATTATAGATGGGAAGTTGCAAGATGATAGGTATAGGGTGGTTGATGAGCTCATCTTCTACAAAGACATAATCTAAGGTGAAAGAGAGAATTTTGAAAGCATGTCATGACACACCTCTTGTTGATCATCCAAGGTTCTACAAGACATACAAGCAGGTGAGGGAACATTTTTCATGGAAAGGGCTAAAAAATGGAGTGTTTGGTGAGTCAACAAAACAAGAACAAAGCATGTTTTTTCAGCTAGTTTGTTGCAGCCCCTGCCCATTCCAAATCAGAAATGGGAGAGCATCTCCATGGATTTCATCATAAGGTTGCCTAAGGTGCAAGGTAAGGATTGTATCTATGTGGTGGTTGATAGGCTCACTAAATATGCTCATTTCCATGACATTTCTTCTAAATACAAAGCCCCACAAGTTGCTAATCTTTTTTTTAGAGAGATTTTTAGACTTCATGGGTTGCCAAAGAATATTGTAAGTGATAGTGACAACAGATTTATCAATTTGTTTTTGGCAAGAGCTCTTTTCGGTTGACAAACACAGAATTAATTCCAAGCACCAATTATCATCCACAAACTGATGGGAAAATTGAAATTGTGAATAAATGGATTGAAGGCTACGTAAGGAACTATGTTACAGGGCAGCAAACAAGTGGCTACACGTAAGAAATTTTGCTACAATACTACACATCACATTGCTATAGGTATGACTCCCTTCAAGGCACTTTATGGTTATGATACTGCTTCATTCATGGATTTGATTTTTTCAAATAGTAGAGTTCTTGGGGCAAGGGATGTAGTGCAGCAAAGTATGGACATCCTGAATGCCCTTAAGGTGAATTTGTAGAGTCCAAAACCAGCAAAATATGTATGTAAATCGACACCGAACAAAGAGGGTTTTTGAGGTTGCAGACATGGTTTACTTGAGGTTGCAGCCATATAGACAGTCATCCCTCAAGGGGAGTGGTGCAAAAAAGTTGAAGCCAAGATTCTATGAGCCCTACAAGATCATAAGGAGGATTGGTGAGGTTGCATATTGTTGATGTGACTTTTATGACCGCACCAATCAGCAGAACAAAGTGGTCCGAAGGCTACTCCGTTCTCTCTTGATCAAAGTATTCCATGTGCTAAGATTGCGAGATAGATCACACGTTCAACTCCAAAGTTCCGAAATACTTGGAACACCCTTAGTTGGTTTGATGTGAATTGTTGTTTTTACGAGGGGACTTACATAAGTGTTCAAGATACTTGCAATAAACAGTAAATGGATGCTTTGAAGGGGATTTTCGGGCGAATGATTTAGCCTTGAAGTGCGAGTTTTCCTAAAACTAACCGAAAGTGTGCGGAATTAAAATAGGTGCAAGGTTTAGAAGATCTAAATTCCAACCTAAATGCAAGGGGTGTTAAGCTTAATTTCAATGAACTTCAACCAAACGTTGTCTAGCCTCTTGTTGGACAGCTTTGACAAGGTTAATGCAATCTTCAAAGGAGAAAAGGGATGTTCAAATCACGATTCAACGATGCAAGTACCATCACAACGATGCATAGTTACACATGAATCTTGACCGAAGTTAAGTATAAAGCATTCCAATTGACCACGCAGGAGAAGCTTACCATCAGTGAGATTGTTAGTGGTATGGACTAAAGAAGCTCCCTTACATCAAACATAACCACCCATAATTAACTCTTTGCATGAAAATTAAGTCCTACTTGAAGTTGAAGGAAGAAGAAACCTCACAAACTACTCATGACAAAAGTGGAGTTCACCATCAATGAAATGCTTTTATTATGATTAGCCTTCGTGACAATTTCTTACAAAAATTCTCAAAGGGAGAATTCCCCTTCTCCTTCAAACAATGCAATGAAAACTATTCTAACTCTCAAAAATGCCTACTCTCTAACTTGGTCTGATATCCAACTAATCAACTAGCTAACTAACTTACTGTACAAATGAGGGGACTCCCCTTTATATAGCTGGCCAATCCAATGAATGGTCCAGATCAAAGTACAATGAACGGCTCAGATCGAGCCACAAAACCCTAGACAAGATTTGCCCTAAAAACCGCCAGAAGGTGGAGGAGTGGCGTCATTAATGAGTACAAAAATAGAAGATTCCTCCTTGACCACTATGGGCAATTAATGCCCACTATCCCTCCAGAAGATTCTCATCCAAGATTCTGTTTCCCTTGCCCTTCTCTCTGACCGCGTAAGCTATGAACCGGGCCAACACTTCGTCAACTTCCTCCTCTGAAATTGTTGGAGTAAGATTGAGCTGATACTCCAGAATAGCTACCATCTGCTCATGCCGATCACATGACTTCCTCCAACTCTCAATTGACTCCTGCGTGCTCTGAATGATGGCTGAGAACGTGGAAATGTTCTCGAAGTCAAGCTGAGAAAACCTCCGCATCTCGGAGAAGAAAGGTTGTAACCTTGCCTTTAAACCATCTACCTCTACCTCCTCCGGAGTCAACCTCTGGGCAAATAATGCATCCAACGTATTGAAGATGCTCTCCTGAATATTCTTCATTGCTTTCCTTATCTTTGAAGAATCTGCTACTGCCATGTCGAAGAAGCCCTTGCCTGTGAATGCAGCTGAATGCCACCCAAGGAAATCATACCTATCCCCAAGCCTGGATCACCCCCTCATCGACTAAAGTCTGTGTGGGTATGCGCATCAAAGCAGTGAGGCGAGGGATAGTTTTGTCCTTAAATATGTGGGTGTCACCCCAAGCCTGCTCGACGTTCTCCAAGCGCGAGAGGATACCTGAAGCGTTCTGAAAAGAGGAGACGAGGTCGGCTATGAATTTCTCTGCCTCAGCTCGAACACCGCCTATCCATTTGTCTCCTTCTTGAATAGCCCTCTTCATTTCCTCGAGTCCACCAATTGATTCTCGTGGCAGCTCAGGTGGAACTTCCACTGCTGGTCTCTCTTGAGCACAAGGATGCGATAGATATTGCACATACCCGACCAATGCCCTATGCTCCTTCTTCAATCTTTTATATTTTTCCTCCTTTCATACCATCCTATCCTTTAGGGCCTGGAAGGAGTTTTCTGCTTCCTCAACAACTTGAGTCCCAGAAGGACGTCCTAACTCAATGGTGGTGACAGTGTAGTTTTCCGGCATTACATCACCCAAGTCACAATCCTCCCTCGGAACAGCTACATGAAAAGTGCGTGAACCACCCTCCTTGGTTTCCATCCGGGAATACTTTCTGGCTCTCTTCCTTTTGGGTGACTTACTTGTTCTATTCAAAAGTTCTTCCATTTCCACTGCCAGGTCAGCGTCGTCCTCCTGATCTCTCTGTATTGCGCGTGGGAGCCAATCACGCTGAGCATCATAAACAATAAGTGTTTGCTCTTCAATTGCCTCTACTTCACGGACTTCCTCCTGAGCAATATTTGGTTGAGGCTCATCCGTCTCCATACGCTGACTGTCCACCCCATGAGTTCTAACCTCAGGTTCTATAATATCTTCCTCTTCGAAAGCAGCCTCAAGTGCACGATCGAAGCAGATATCTGTTTCTGTTTCTTCTCCTTCTTCCGGCTGATCAACGCCCTCGGGAGCATTGGCACTATGACTATCCAATTCTCTTGGCAACAGTTGGTTGACCTCTCCAACCTCTGGCTCCTCATTCGCTCTACCCCTCTGATTCGCAAACATCAAGACCTCATGTACACTGGAGGATTGAGCCAGCAACTGAGTGGGTGACGTCTCCTCCGAACTTTCAGGTTCAGGGTGAGCTGGCTCTTCCTGCGCTGCAGCTCTGAAACTTGGGCAACTTGTTTCCTCTTCTTTACTGACACTGGTGGCCTCTGATTGCCCATAAGGTTGTACGAGAGAGCGATAGATCTTCTTTTCAGTCTATGGACATGTCTGTCCACCCAACTCCTCGTAAAGGTCATGACAGGCATAAACAAGGTGTCTAAGTCTGCAATTTCTAGCTCAGCCCAATCTGGAGGTGGAATTGCCGTATTCTTTATCGACTCATAATCTGGGTGCGTGAGTCTGGCATCTTCATCAACTTGATCCGGCACTGGGACCACCTCGCACTCTCTGATCAGCTTTAGGGGCAACCTGGAGAATGTTCTTCTAATTTCGCCTTCATCTGGTGCATTTGCCCAAAAATCTTCCAAGTGGGTCCTATGCCTGTACTCTTCACCCTGTACAGTGCCAATCTTTCCTCGAGGATCAAAGTCTTGCCGACTAGTATGGAGCGTGAGTTGATAAAATTGCAGTTCTTCCTCTGCCTCCTTAGTTGCTTGCAACAAAGGGCATTCCTCATCTGAATTCCCCAAAATGAGAGGAAAGTGCAAACCTCCCTTCTTTTTCCTTCTTATAATCTTGTCATAGGCCACAAGTTGCCTAGACACCTCAAGCATGATCATCCTATCCGTAGGGTACCTCGGCAATCTGTAAGCATACGAATGGTGACCTGGTAGCCTCAGATACGTGAACTTGGGGAATTGGATAAACCAAAACCCATACTCCTCGATGAACTCCTGTGCCTCCTGGGATATCCTCTGATGCAATCTCCCCTGAAGGGACCTCGTGATGTACATGGTGAAGGCATCATTCACCCTTTTAAAATGAGGAGTGTTTGTGAGATGTAACTGCCTACAAGATTCATGAATCTTGAACTGGTTGAAGCCACACCCAATCGGCTCCTGATATGCCAGCCCCTTGTACTTCGTCATCCGTGCTAACATATAGATAACATACGAGCTCATATAGAACGTCCTCGTTCTCCTCAGATTTTTAAACTGCTCGTTGATGTTATCACTGATCATCTGTGCCCAGTTCACTTCCACCTTTCCTTCGAGCACCACACTGATATAGAAAAACATCCATGGCTCGAACACATACGCCTGTGGGCTGCCGTTGACCTGACTGAGCATCATGATAATGTCGCAATATTCTTGATTTAGCTCTTCAGAGATGATCTGCTTCGGCAGCTTCGCGCCAAGCGGCTTTGGCTTCCTCATCCAAGTGGTATTGATTCTCTTCATACACTTATCGAAAGATGTGGCATACATCTTGTCAGCTTTCTCCTTTGATTTATATAACATCTTATCTGTGGCCAGGATCCCGAAAGCTTCACCAATTGCATTCGGTGTAAAATTCGCTAGCAACTTGCCTTCTGGAGAAATAATCGTCCGCTGGTCCGAGTCGTAATGATTTGCACACTCCATGATGAGCTCTGGACATCGGACGGCTGGTGGGAAACCGGCTGCAGCATACAACCCACTCGTCACCATGCTATGTGAAGTAGCCGTCGGAGGATTGCCACCTTGTCCATATATCCTCCTCCTGAAAGTCTCGAGATTGAAAGATCCGAGGTTGGTGTCCGTCAAGTTTCCAAGCTTCGAGACGAACTTCGACTCAGGAATAAAAGACTTCTTCAAGCTTTTGATGATCGCCTGTCTAGAAGCATTTTCTTTGCCAGCTTCAGTATTTCTAGCCTTAGCTCCAGCCTTGCTCGTTCTGGCGACGTCAGCTCTTCGACCCTCAGCCATCTGCAAAACGAAAAAGCAAACATTACAATTCAAACTTTTAAAATAAAAATTTCGCGAGATGGCTGGCGAATGGAGTTGGCTGCAAAAAATAAAATTAAATCAATAGCTTCAGCAGTACAACTCCAACTTCAAACCTCGATAAATTTTAACTTCGAAAATTAAAACTCCGAACTTAGGCAATTTGCAGCCACAATAATTTCAACTCTCCGGAAGAAATCAACTTCAGCAATGCCAACCTCAGAAAATACTTCAAGTTTCAGCAACTTCGAAAAAATTTAAACTTCACCTCTTCTCAGCAACTTGGAGAAATAAATTTCTCAACTTCGGCAGCTTATACTTCAGATTTTACTTTGAGTCTCAGCAACTTCGCAACTTCAGAAATTTTTAATCTCAGCAACTTTGAGTTTCAGCAACTTCTAGCAATTTCAACTTCCAGCAATCCAGAAAATCAATCTCTAGCAACTCTAAGCAATTTCGACCTCAAAGAAATAAATCGACTTCTTCAGCAACTCTCAACTTTCAGCTTTCAAAGAAATAAATCAGCCTCACAACTTAAGAAAAAAAATCTTCAATTCTCCAACACAAATCTCAACTTCGAATCTTGTAAGTAGAAATGAAAATCCTCGAAGTTTTATAACTGAAAGCTGGTGCTCATTTTAGCAAATGCCATTAATTCTCTTCATCATGACTTAGGCATTTTCTAAATTTAAAAGAGAATATTCCCAGTCATCATAGCAATTTGCTAATCTGGGAGATTCTTTCCTCGATTTAAATTTGAACTTTCCCTCCCGATTGCCAGTTACCTTCAGCTAACTGAAGTAATTCCGAGAAACTTTAAAATTCACTTCAGTTTTAAAAAATATCACCGCTTTTAAAATGGCAATTAAAATTTAAAATTTAATTGTATTGCCATTTAATTTTAATTTATTTCACCAGCGTCCGCGAAAAATCAACGTCAGCATTTAAAAATGGCTAGGCACAATTTATTTTCCGTCCATAATAATTCCGAAATGAATTCCCCGTGATTAAAGTCATCCGAATTTTAAAACTTCATGGGTCCAAATTAAAGGGGAACTTTTAATTTAACTTTGGAAAATAATTAAATTAAATTTTAATTTGTTTGATTTAGATGAATTTCACTTTATTTGCCTAGAGAAATTTTATCACTTCCAACGCCTTTTAATTTTCATCTTCAATCTTGCTTTAGGAAAAATTTAAACGCTTTGGTCAAATATTAAATTACACCTTCCTCTTGAGGCGTATATGATAGTTGAGCTTCAGTATTTGGGCGCATTTGAGACCCTTTACTTTTAATTCTGCACGCCTTGGAAACTTTTAACTCCTTCCAAGTCTAGGTGCATATTACCCTCTGTGCTTTCAATTGGGCGCATTTGGGAGTGGTAGCCTCAAGTTTCTGACTCTTAGAGCATCTTCCTTCATTCATCTAACTTGGGCGCAAATCATAGCTTGAGCTTTTAATTCCAATGCCTTAGAAGATTTCTCTAGTTGAGATTATTATGAGGGGCGCATTTGGAGGTGGAACTTTCAATTTGAAGTGGGGCGCAAATAGCATGTTAAGCTTTTAATTTCGACATTTAATATTTCTTCTAACCTCTTCTCCCCTCCAGGCGCAAATGACCACTTGAGGTTCCACTTTCGAACACTTGATAAGATTTTGTTCTTCAAGCTCTTAGGCGCAAATCCATGGTCATGCTTCCAATTTGGACACTTAGAAACTTTTAAGAGTCTCATTCTCCAAGTTAAAAGGGGGGCGCATATGGTAGGTTGAGCTTTTAATTCGTGTGCCTTAGTCAATCTGAAGTCTTGAACCTCAAGGGCACAAATCACAAGTTGAGCTTCAAATTTTGTCAACTCTAACTCAAGGGTGCACTTCAACCTTGGACTTCCAATCTTTGCCTTAGTCAAATTTACTAACCCACCTTCATGGCTTTGGGCGCAAATCCACCCCTGGACTTCAAATTCTTGTCACTTAGAAAATTTCTATCCTTCCAGCTCAAGGGCGCAAATGGCATGGGGAGCTTTGAATTTTATGACTTAGAAAATTTTTAAACTCCATCTTTCCTTTTGAAGGCGCATTTCACAAGGGCTCCTTTTTATATCCACGCCTTACACTTTTCTTGCCCTGGGCGCATATAAGAGGGTGGTCTCTCACTTTTGAATACTTAGGAAAATTTCACTTCAAGTCACTAGGCGCATATGGAGTTGATGCTCTTGGGCGCAAATGCAAGGGGGAGCTTTCAATTTCGACACTTAGAAAATTCCTTGCACAGCCACCTTGTGATGGGCGCAAATAACACATAGAGCTTTCAATTTATTTGCCTTAGTCAATTTCATCAATTCATTCCCTCAAGTTTGGGCGCATTTGCCATGGCGAGCATCAAATTTCAACTACTTAGAAGATTTTGAGTCACTTTCAAAGTGGGGCGCATTTCACCCATGGAGCTTCCAATTTCAACACTTAGCAAAATTTTCATCTGTCTCTGGCCTTTTAAAGCAAGTTTTGGTGCTGGACTTGAAAAATTATCAAACTTGATGTGTTTCGTGCCTCTTGCCAAATTTGGAATGATTTGCCAATGCTAACCCTAATTTGCCCTGACTTTCTACTTTTAGAAAGTTCCTCAAATTTCGTGCCTTGAACTGATTTTTGACCCTTGAAAGACCTAATTTCGCTTTGTTTCGAACCCCGAGATGTGATTGTGCCACTGATGCCTGATATTTGCCTGTACCTGCTATTTTTAGCAACTTGCTAAAAATAGCAATTATTCATAATGTCTTCAAATTTCATCTGTTGAATGTCTGAAGTGCGGTGATCGTGGCTGGATGTCACATCTGCCTAACTTTCGAGTTTCACCCTTGGATTTAGGAACCCTAATTCCTCCCTTTAGCCTGCTAAAAATAGCAAGTGTTTGATTCTCCATTCTCCACAACTCCGTTTGTCTTGAAATTCGCACCAAGAGGTCCTCACCGCATGTTTGACCTGTTCATACTGAGATTTCGTGATGACCTGCTATTCTTGGCATGCTTTGAAGTGGCTTACTATTTATAGCAGCTGCTTGATTTTGAGACTTCCTTAGCTCCGTTCGAGTTGAAATTTGAATAGTGTGCTCATCGTTGGTAAACTTGCCTGTCTGCACTGGCGCCTGAGGGTGACTTTCTATTTATAGCCCGTGTCGGGAACGCCTTACTAAAAATAGTAAGTGCTTTGATTGCCTCCAAATTTTGCCAACAGACTCCTCGGAAGATGCTGATTACGGTGAGATACTTCAATTTTGGAAATTTTGATGTTTGATACCTCACCTCGAGTCCCGAAGCCCGAAACCCTAATTCATCTTGCATGTACCTCAAACGAGCTCCATTCAATTCCATTTCAGCTGCATGTTACCATGTTCGCAATTCTGAAGTGACAGGCAGCTGCCAGAGCGGTACCTGCTAAAAATAAAAAGTGGCTAAAAAGGTGACCGATCGACCATCAAATGATTTTGCATGTCACACTACCCGAGGGATCTTGAAAAACCCAGAAAACTCATCAACATGCAAGCACTGGCTAAAAATAGCAAGTTTCTGAAAAGTGACCAGTTTCGCTTGCATGTTACACCGTTGCGAAGGTTTTGGAAAACCCAGAAAGAATATACCGACATGCGCTGAGAAAATCTGCATGCAAACCCTAATATCCGCCTCCGAAGGCTGAGCGCTGAAAGTCGTTGTCTTGCTTTGCATGTCATATCACTGCGAAGGTCTCGAAAAACCCACAAGGAATCTCCATACATGCATTTGAAAATTCAACATGTAAACCATGAAATCTGCACCCGAAGCCGAACTGCTAAAAATAGCAAGTCATTCGTTTCTGCTCAAATTTTGCCCGTGACGAGTTCAAGGCGCTCAGAATGTAATGTAGTTGCCCGAATGTGAAAATCTTGAGAAACAAACCCTAAACTGACACTTACTAAAAATAGGAAGTTGGTAGAATTCAGTGAAAATTCAAGGGAAGCTTGCCGGAAGTATTCTAACAGCAGTGCTAAGCTCAGAAGTTGACTAATCAATTCAATTTGCCCTCAAAGCAGTCTGAAGATGGTAAACCCTAATTCACTAGTAAACACTCCAGACTTAGCCAAAATTCAAACCCAGGTCAAATGGTAAGTACACTAGATAGAAAGAAAAGATCAGACTAGAGAGAGACGGACCAGAAGACCCAAACCAAAAGACCCGAATGAAGCAAAAATTAGGGGGTCCCCATCTGCGATGGGGCGATGTGTGAAAAGGTCACAACACATATGAGTTGGGACTGCCAGAGAACAGTAGAATACACAATATTTTCCATGTATCATGCTTAAAGAAGGCCCTTGGACAGCAAGTTACACCATCACTTGAGCTGCCACCACTTGACAATGAAGGGAAATTGATTTTGGAACTAGAAGCTATCATTGATGCAAGAGAAAAGAAAGCTGAGAAACAAAACCATTCCAGAGTATTTGGTCAAATGGAAGGACCTTCCACTCGAGGATGCTACGTGTGAAGGACTGGAGATTTTCGAACATCCGAGTTTGAAGTTGCTTGAGGACAAGCAATTTGAGGAAGGGAGGACTGTCATATCCCTGCCCTAGCTGGGTCGGCCCAATAGTAAAAATCAAATAAATAAATAAAAAATAAAAAGTGTTTATTAAACACTAACAAATATATATAATAATAGTATTTTTTTTGGCCGACCTAGACCCTTGTTTGGCGCCAAGTTTAATAATTTAATTTTAAAAAATAATAATATTTTTTTTTAGGGCCGACCTTGTTTTGCTTTTGGGCGCCATCCTTTTTCAAACAGGTATATATACAAATTGTTGCTACTAGGCGAAATCATGAAGAGGTTTTACATGATTTTTGAGATCTAATCTCAAGCTGGCCAGTTGGGATGAAAACCCTAACTGCTTATTCAGGTCAAGATGAAAACCCAGCCCTAGGATCTTGCATAATCCTCTTATTTGTTGATATTTGTGATCCAAAGATTGCATGTTGACATAGCTATATGCTACCAGGTTAGGCGCCATTGTTGGAGTGAAGGTTCTGAGCATTGAATCCTGGCAGCTGATAACCTGGTTGCTTGTTGGGCATGCTAAAAAGCAGATTTAAGGTTTTGCAGGCATATTTATGCTGATCTGGAAGGCACTTGGAAGACTATTCAGCACACCAGCTTCAACCCAGGTCTGAAGACTCAGATCCCTTACCTAGTGTGATCAAGGTGACACCCTATTGGAGCTGCTGCAGACTTTCCTGGCACGGGTTTATCACCTTTAGAAGAGACGGAAGGCTACTTCTAGTGCCTAGGTCATCATTACACAATAGGTCATGCCATACGCCAGCTATTTGATCAGATTTCCCAACCCTTGGGTGTAGACCAGCAATATACAGGCCGCCCTTGACCAGCCAACACCCAGATCGCTGCCAGTCACTATTATATATAGTCCAGATCTGCTATTTGAAGGGTTTGAACTTTGAGGCTGAGTGTGGGAGAGTTATAGCACTTTCCAAAGAGAAATCAGTCTATATCAGACCCTAGACACCCCACCTTTGCTGACTGAGTCGCCAATGGCAGGACATTAATACCAAGACTGTTGTAACAGTGACAATATGAGGTCTGTATACTTTTAATTACCTCAAGAAAAAATGTAAATCAGACTTTTCTATTGTATTTACTCTGATGGGCAGTCAACCTGGAGTTTAAACCTGACATTTATATCAGAAATTTACAATCAGAACTGTTTGTTGTTCATTGTTCCCATAATTAAGTGTGATCTGGTGTTTAAGTCTCATTCTGCTCATTGTTAGCTCATGGGAATTTACTGTTGTGTTACAAATCTGAGTAATTATGAGAATCCTAACCCTAACTAGATGTTTTAGAAGCTAGTAAAACCCTGGGGTTATTACATGCATTGAATTCATTTTATGGCAGTGTCAAAAGTAGGGGTGTTAGACATGTGACTACAATTCGTTGGCAACATTTTATGTTTAGTTCAGTCACTGCCAAAGAGCAAATCTGTCAGTTTTCAACACAAGTATCGGCAAATGGTCACTGAAAGAATGGTGATACATGCACCGACAAGTTCACATTGGCAAAATGCACTTACCATGGGACATGTTGTCAAATAGGTACAAAGGGAGGAGTTGCATGGAATCTGGACACACAAGTGCTCATATCGATCTGAAAATTAGAATCGTCACCAAAACTAGGCTAGTAAAGGAAGATGAACAGTAACACAATCTGTTACAACACAGCATGGCCGATAACAAGTTTTTTTTAAGATACTAGATTGAAACTGTTGATAGCATGTAACATTGTATGAAGTATGAACATTAGCATAAAACTTCGTTACTTTTAGACATCTTGACACCAACCCTATAGAGCACACAAATATGGAGAGTAGTCAAGACTATAAATAACGGAAGTCGCTCTTTATTCCATCAAATTAATAAAAATGAAAGATTTTTCTTAATGATAAACTTGTATTGATTGGTGAATTAGACATAGCATTTAAAATCCACTGACCATGATTTATTAGATTTATCGTTTATCAATAGTTGAATCTCACAGAATAACTGTATCAAGCATTGCACAAGACCCCAATCTTGGCTCTCCATGTGATCTCCATGGGTAGATATTTATTATTTATTCATTCCATGTAAATAGATAAATCGGTATCATACCTAAATTTTAACAGAGTAGCCAGTTGATGTGAGATTCAATTGGCATCAAATCAAGAATATAATGAGTAATACATAACAAGAAGAAAAGTTACAAAAGGAGGTGCATATTACATGGTTTGCTGGAGACTAGTTCAAGAAAGGCTTGTTCACAGGGATCCAAACTGGAGCATGTAAAGATGTCATAAATTCCTAAACAAAGTAGTCGACAAGAGCGGAAAGAATCTAAGAAGAGATTTACATAAATGGGTGTTAGCATCTCTACCTTGATGAACATCTTTACTAACTTCATGTCTGCTATGTTCAATAAAGAAGGCCACGGTCCTCCAGAAGCAACAGTAAAAAAAAAAGGTTCCTAAGGTTGAACCTAAAAATCTTAGCACAGGAGTTGAATCTTCAAATTTGAATCAAGTTTGCTTGTCATTTTGTGTATTTAGGCCTAACTACCGTAAACCCCTTCTGAAGGATAGGAAAATGTTGAGAAATTATATTGTTGGTTGCAGTGACTAGAAGAAGGTTCAGTTTGTCAGGCTGAAAATGACAGGGCATGTGCTCATCTAGTGGGATAGTCAAGGCCCCACCTTCCAGATTTAGAAGACATTGTATCTGGAGAATTCAAAACAAGGAAGTTCTTGTTTAAAACTCAGTTCTATCCTACTACTATGAAGATGATAGATTAATCAAGTGGAAATGTATCAGATAAAAGCAAGGATAAAATGCACAGGAGTACACATACAAGTTTAAGCCAACAAGAACAGGAAGAGTGATACAATCCATGCCAACGTTTTGTCAGTGGGAGATAACTTATATGCCTTGGAAGAAGTTTGATTCTAAATACAGGATAAGACTTGCAAACATTTCAAGTAAAATTGGAAACTTAGAGGAGCGATGTTGGGCATTGCTCTTAAAGTTAGTTCCTGCCAACAGGGTAGGACAATTCCTGCAGATGAGAACAAGCAGATGAGAAGGTGAGAACTGTTCACAAAGAAAGGTAATGCCCATTTCCAATCCATGGCTAGAGAAAAGTGTCACCAAGATCATTAGCTAAGCCATTGCCCAATAAGACAGTAGAAAACATTTAACTTCAACAAGAGTGGGACAGTGTCAAAGATTAAGTTACAGCTGGCCCCTAGTATTTTGTTTTAGAATCCACATGATGAATATTCAGTTTAATGTGTGTTCAGTGTCTTGGAACGCCTACTATTATTGACTTGGTCGACTCTACAGCCAGTTTTATTATACTTCTTGTAAGCAAAATGCTCCACATCATTATATGTAGTCAACATGTCATGGTGGTAAGTTATTTTGGGTCTTATGATTTGTTAAGAGATGGAAGTATTCTCTCAGTTCATGTAAAACATTAGGCTTTCTAAAGAGCCCCGTAAATAGAAGCTATAATTCACAGTTCACCAATTAAAAATCGATAAATCAAACATATATTACTCAAAATATTCACTTAGAAAAAAACACATACTAAAATATAAATTCACTGCAAAGAAAATTTTAACTATATGATAAAAGTATACACAAAAAATAAAAAATTAAAATTAATGAATTCAACATAGTTAAATTAAAAAAACCAAACAATGTGATGTTAGAAACAACTCTACAAATAAAGCTCAAAACAACATTCGGAGGGCTCTAGAAATGATGCAAGGGCAGCTCTAGAAACAGCTCTAGAAATGAAGCTGCACTTTATGCAAAATTTACATAATACTGTCATTAGTAGCGTCACCACAGCAATGGTTGGAGACTTCAAAATCAATTTCCAGAGCAAAGAAAATATAAAGGGAGATGATGCTACAGGCAAGGCTACATATTATTTGTTGAGTATTTGTTTACTTTGCTAAGATTCCTAGAAAAGCAACAACCACCCATGACCTAAGTAAAGGCCTAGTGACAAATTTCAATGTTATGAGCATATTTGACTTCATTTATTATTTACCATTAGCTCAATAGATATAATTTATTAAAAAAAATTAGGAAAAAGAAAGAAATGTGCTTTGGTATCAAAAAAGTGGATAACTCTAATAGTGAGCAATAAATGAATCAAAATAATAAATTTGTATAATATGCAATGATAAAGCTTTTAATCGCAGAAACCTGACATACTACTAGCTCCTTTCTCTATTATACAGATTTATAAAGTTCAAGATCTAAACAAAGGATTATTTAGGACTGACAAGCCAATTTATCACGTTGTCCATTTTCTACCTGCTCGTTTTTCCCTTCCGATGTTGGATTAATCATTTCTTACAAGATCCCTCCAACAACTAGATAAGTTAACCCCAATAGCAACCAAGCATCATAACAAAATCTCTCAAATTTTTGGGTAAAAACATTCAATTTCTTATTTTTCACTGTCTATGTATTAATAATATGCACCTACTTCAAACTAGATTCTTCACCACAAAGAGATTGTTTCCCAAGAAGCTGAAATTCTAAGGCTCTTGTGATCATGTTGATCACTATTCTAATTTTTCCCATCTGTTCGGTGGTATCAAATCAAGCTTGCAATGTTGATGTTAGCAGCTTCGGGTTCAATTCTTCCAGCCCCAATTGAAGATATAAATTATTTATATGTGTAAATGGCAACATTATTTTTGGACGACTTCCTTGCATCATTCTTCCTTGGCCGACCTTCATTGTAATTCATTATTATTAATTGTATTTATTTCTTGGTGGCCGACCTAGTTCATTGAAAGGGTGCAACCTATCTAGCAATGTATTTATATGAGGTCATTTCTTCTCATTTGCAATCAAGCAAGTTCTAAGTCTCTTCTCCTCTCTCAAGTGCAAATTACCAAGAGCAGATTGCGAATTTATCAAGTGCAGATTGTGAAGTCATCAAGAGCAGATTGCGAACTCTTCAAGAGCAGATTTGAGTTGCAAGGAAGTGCAGATCATTTGTCTATCATTGCATCTTGTGAAGGTGCTGATTATTGGCCTTGAGATTGGCCTCATTGTAAAGAGACTTGTTGCCATTATTTTTATATAATAGAGAGATCTTTGTTACTGGGTTTTTCTCCCTCAAGAGGAGGGTTTTCCCAGGGTATCTGCTGTGTTATTGTGTCTGATTTTGAATTAATTTTCTGTGCATTACATCTGATCACAAAACTAACATGCAATTTGTTTTCAAACATACATATGTCCATATATAGAGGACGTGTTCCACTTGTTTTCAAATGAGAAAGAAAATGCATGCAAAAGACCAAAATGTGCTAATTTCTTTCCTTTTTAAAAGCATTTCATTGTTAGAGTTACCTGGAAATAAAGGTTACTCCAGTTGTTCCAATTTTTCCAACAGTGTCAAGAGTAACATTCCCTGAAGCCTGTCAAACAAACAAGTTTGTTAGGTCCTTGAAAATTATTCATAGTAAATCTAAGAGAAAATTATTTGAGGTTCCCTCTCATTTGAGGGGTGAAAACTTTGGAGATCGATACTGAATTTTATCACTATGCATGTGAGTATTATTTGTTGGAAAATTATTGCCATTGATGTCAAAGGCAGATTAAAGTAAATTGGCCAACTACTTTTTGAGTTGTTGAAATTAAATTAAAACATCTTTCATTTGGCCGACCTATTTTGTCACTCAATAATGCATCAAACAAATTATTTTTAAATGACATGGGCCAACCCATGTATAGCTGTGTTTCTTGCTTTTGGCGCCCAATTTGAAGACCTGAAAAATTCAAATAAATATATTATATTTTTTGCTGTGGGCCAACCTATGTTAGCAGATTTAATTTGCAAATAAATAGTTTAAATAAGAGGCCAACCCCCTTGCATTTGGGTGCCCAAATTGGTATGAAGAGGTGCATATAAATCAAAAGTCGCCCCCCTTGCAAATTGATATGTCCTTTCAATTAGGTCGCCCCCTTTTGAGAAGGTATAAGAGGAATTTGTGAAGTGTTTTTGAAGGTAAGAAATAATTGAATAACCTTTAGTTTTTTGTAAGAGCAGAATTAAAAGAATAAAATCAGAATTTTGGAGCAGGCATATGGCAGATTTATGAGCAGATCTGTGAAGACATGATAGCAGAATTATGAAGACATTACTGCAGATTTGTGAAGACATTATTGTAGATTTATGAAGACATTATTGCAGAGTTAGTGAAGACATCATTTCAGATTTTTATTGCCAATTCGTGAAGACATTATTGCCGAGTTTGAGAAGACAATATTGTGACTTGTGAAGGCTATATTGCAGATTTGTGAGAAGGCATTAGGGCAGATCTGAGGAGTGGCAAGTCAAAATTATCCATATTGTTCTTGTGGAGGTTGGCGCCTAGTGTTGAAAAGATTGGAGTCTCTTGTTGGGTTGGTGCTCAGTGGAGAGGATTGGTGTCTCCTGTGGGTTGGTGCCTGCGAAGTTGTAGGAAGTTTCCTATAAAAGCAATATTTTGTCGTGGTTTTCTCCCACAAGGGTTTCCATATAAAATCGCGTGTGCATCTTGTGTTCTCTATTGTTAGATCTTGCATGTGTGGATACTTTGTTTATTGCTTTATGATTGCCAATGTTATAAATTGAAAAAGTTGGTCTTATACATATTCAGCCCCCCTCTCAGTATAAGTGTGTGTGTTTTCTTCATTATTGGCCATGTGGAAGTATGGAGAAGTGTTCTCTAAGTTTGGTCTATGTTATAATAGACCAAACTTGAAAGTGCTTTAATAAAATGATGTTTTATGGGGTTATTTTACCCGAAAGGTCATGTATATCTTGTGTAATGCGTAAAATCTATGATTGTATGATTCTCATTTTATTTATTTTCAACAGTGCCTAATTTTATTTATATATTGTTGCAAACGCTACAAATGTAACACTTGTGTTCAAGATTATATCAAATGTGGAGACTTGTGGTCCTAATTGTGGTGTGGATGATCTTCTTGCCTTTTGAGTTTGGGTTTGGTGTTGTGTGTTCTGATCTTTTAATGTGTATGTGGAAATCCTTTGTGTTAGATTCCCTTTTCATACTCATGCCTGATTCAGTTCAACATTGTGAGTCTGAGAATGTAGGTGATGTGAATATGTGATTATTGTTGATGCTGTGGATATGATAAGATTTCAGTTTGTGTGTTGTGGTTGGTAATGTATGCACAGCCTTGTGGTCAGTTTTGTGAACCTTTCTGTTTGTGCGCATGTTTTCATTAAGTTGAAAATCCAAAAAGGCAGCTTAGTGAAAACTCATGATGAATAACTGCAAGGGCATCACTAAGTTTTGTGCACTTATGATCACTTTTTAAGAGAAGTGTGTTTTGATACTTCACATTTAGAGGTTATATTCTCTCTACTCTATCATCTACCACAGGGGACTTGTTGGCCTTCTCCTTTCTCATATGACAGGAGGAATCTTGTGTGTATCAGATTCAAGTGGACACTTCAAAGTAATGATATGATGGAAAGTTAATGCTGCAAAGAGGAGTTGTTTGTGTTCCCCTCAAAGATTCCTTTTGTTGCAGATCAATTCTGTTGCTTATGTGCATTGTGATGTAGAGATTGTGTCACAAATTATGTTGCAACAGACTGTGTGTGCTTCAGATGAACATTAGAGATGCAATTGAGAGCGCATGAGTTTCACCAGGTGACTAATTACATTTCATTTCGTGATGTTGAAATGTGCTAATATTGTCTTGTGATTTTTTCAGAGATTGGCTTTTTGATGTAGCTTTTTGGCCAAAGATTGTCATATTGATGCACTTGTTGTGGATAGCTTTTTGTTACTACTTTTTATACACTTGTTGCTCCACTTCATGGATTGTCCAGTGGTTGTTGGCTTTTCTCATAGAGATGGATTGTTGGTGCAGTGATTTTGCATCTTGTTGATCAGATTTGTGGATGGTGGATAAAATAAAAGAACAGGACTGTAACTTGAAGAGGGTCTATTCTGTGTTGTAAAATTGACCTAGGTTGATTCTGTGCCACAAAATTGACCCAGGTAAATTCCACACTATGAAATCAAACCCCAACCATGCAAAAACAGAATTTGAACTGAACAGGAAGGTTTTCAGCTTCCAGCTTCTAGAAGGTTTCTCCTTGATCTCAGGGAAATACTCCAGCATCACCAAAAGTTATAAATAAAGGTGAGATGTATGTCTTTAGATGTGGGAGGATTTAAAATAGTTGTATTGATCAAAGAATGAGGATTCAACAGTTCATGTTGGTTTTGAGAGGTTTAGACAATAGTGATTACCAGTAAAGGAGCAAGGGTGAGTTTGCACCCAAGCAGCTTATTATATTCAGTAATTTTCTACATTAATTCAGGTAGTAGGTATTTTGCCACTGCCTTAAGCATTTTTACCCTTTTGAGGGTTTCAAGGATATATTCTTGAGTTCTTAAGGAATTCAACTTTGTTGCAACATGTTTTCTACTAAATTTGGTTAAAATTTCCCTCTCTTAACACTTCCATTTGAAAGAACAAGTAGAACTTGTTAATAATTTGTGGTTTGTGAATTCCTATGTTCCACCAAGTTTCCGGAATGGGTACGGCAGGGGACGAGGAGACACATTTCGAGGACAGATTTTTTGGAGGCCATTTTATGGGACAAGAAGCGACGGTAAAGGGGACATCTATTAAAAATAGGGAAATTTTAAAAATATAAAAAAAAAAAAATATTCACATAATAACATTGATAAGGAATTCATCATATACATTAGAGATCCTTAATACATAACATTTAAAACAAACTGCCCAAAGGCTGCAAGTTCCAAATGACAAAAACATAGAAAATATGTTGCTACCCCTGAACTTGCAAAGAACTTGTGCAATCAATGAGCCTATCTCCCTTGTCTCAGAATTGTAATGGTTGACACAAGTGACAAGTTCTTGATTTTGTATTGAGATTGGAAAGAAGGCTGCCTCAATAAGACTGAAAGCTTTGCCATTATATGTTGCAAACCAACAATTTTGTGCCTGCAAAAACAACTAAAAACTTTTGTTTTCAGTGATAAAAATCACTATCGTGGGATTGAAGTACCAATTTGAGAGGTACAAATGGAGCTTGAAATCCTAGGTATTGTTTTTCCTGATTTTATCTTGAAACCTTGCTATTTTACCAACTAAAATTGCTGAAAAGTGCTTTCAAATCTTGCAAAGTCATCTCTAACTTGTGACTGTCATACACCAGAAAGAAGCTTGAAAATCTGTTGTTTTGCAGACCAAAATCTCTCATTGAGTGCTACTAGTGGTGTGGGGGCCCACAAAAGATCAATAAAATATTTTGAATATACTTTGATCTTTTTTTTAAATTGAGTGTAATTGCAAGGGGATGGTTGGCTGTCCCTAGGATGGTCAAGAGATGTCATTGATGTCCCAACTGTCTTGGGGATGGCCAGCTGTCCTCAATAAGTCCCTATGTTAGGGCCAAAAAAAAAAAAATTATTAGGGACACCAAAGGTCCATTTTTGGGGCATCCTCAAGCCCCCAAAATGTCCCTATAGATCAAAAAATGGCAAGGACACATCCCCGGGGAACATAGGTGAATTCTACTTATTTTGGCAACTTTATAGATAACTATCTAATCCTCCACATTGTTAGATCACAGTATACATAGTCCCAAAGACAATGAGAGTTGAGGACTACCAGCCATGGGTGATAGTAGCTTAGTTTTTTTTTCCAGACTTTTGGATTCCAGTGATGCTAGACCAAGATTTCAAATTTTTGAGTGTAGATGATCAAGACTTTAAGATGCCTAAACAGCCATATTTTGAGTGAGCACCACAATGAGATTGACTCATCAATGATCTACCTTCAAGTTGATCATCTTTGATCAGAGAGTAATCTGTAATTGTATTGATGATTAGGATTGCAAATTCACTATTTTGGAGGGTGCTAGCCAGTGTTCCAGAGGGACGTGTCCCCCTTGAAAATCTTACCGTTTCTGAGACGGGGATGTTTCTAAGACTCGAATACTTCAAGGAAACATCCCTTCGTCGTTCCCTCATTGTTCCCCCACCATCCCCCCGTAATATGTAATTGCATTGATGATTAGGATTGCAGATTCACTATTTTGGAGGGTGATAGCCAATGTTCCACAAGGATGCGTCCCCCCCCAAGAAATCTTGTCGTTTCCGAGACAAGGACATTTCCAAGACTTGGAGTCTTCAAGGAAACATCCCTATGCCGTCCCCCCATTGTCCCCCTGTTTCTCCGCCACCTCCGAGACATCTCTTTTGAGGGGACTTTTGGACATCCCTGAGACTTCCAGACATCCCCCAAAGTGCAAGAAACTATTAGGCGTCCCCCTTAAAAATGCAATAAAAAATGATTTTTTTTTAAAAAATAGAAGTAAAATTTATAAATTTTAAATTTTAAAGTATTCTTAAAAGCCTAAAAGGCTAAATTGACCATTCCTTTGACTTTTTCCTCTATTTTCATTTTGCTGTTTAAGTGTTTACACGACTGAGCATGGGCGTCTAAGTTTGGGCGATTGAAGTTACAAGTATGAGGGTTTTTTTTGGTTTCATTTAATGGGCAAGAAAAGCATGACTTATGGCCCATGAATCATGTACAGAACAGAAAACAAACAAGTTGACACCGATGGCCAAAGGCCTCCAAGCACCCAAAATAAAGAGTTTTTCCCACTCCCATTTGGATCTGCAACATGAATTAAAATGTCAAACAAATGACTCAAAGAAATCTGCTCTCATGGACTGCAATGATTGCAAAATAGTCACAATTTGGATATGTTGAAAAGGCTTTAGAAACTTCAGTAAATGTAATTGGCAAGTGTAAAGCCAAAATCCACAACCTTTAATAGCATTCAAATTATGAAACATCTAGTTCTCGTTCCAATGTCTATTAAGTATATTTTCATTTTGATTTTCAATGTTCACTAGTTCAATGAAATCATTGCAATGTGTTTAAACTTTAAACTTTACTTATTCCTTAGGGTTCTACAGTTATACATCTTTTTATAACTAATTTTTCAAGTACTATATGTATTTCAGCGCATTGCTCCCCCACTGCCCCCTCACCGCCGTCCCCCCGCTCCCATGTCCCCGAAACGCGTCCCATGTCCTCGTCCCTGAAACCCCATGGAACACTGGTGATAGCATTTGAGAATGTGTCACTATATTTATAGTGATATCGGATTGGAGAATGCAATCATTTGAGTGGTTGATTGTGTTGGCGTAACAACTAACACCTCTGGAGTGCAAGTTGGTACGGACAGCTATGCACACTACGCAATGAGTGCTCCTCAAATTAGGAGGAGAAGCTCCCTCGTTGTGCTGACAAAAGTGCTTGAAAAGAAAAGTAAACTAATCTATATCCTATCTTTTTGTCTCAGCTGTAAGAGGCACAAGGATTAACAAAAAATCTATACGTTGCAGCTAAGTATTTTCTAGTTTCACAAGACTTAAACTACAACACTCAAAACTAAGTAACTTAACTATCCAATCCCCTCAAGAATTCAGAGCATGAGGAAACGGAGCAGGAATGATTATTTGACAATAAGCCGAGTACGGACTCACAACGTGAAGGCAAGGTGGCACAACTATTTGCTTGTCTGAATAGGCTTATTGGAAACGACAACACACGATAAACTGAGTACAGATTCTCAACTTGAAGGCAAGGTGGCACAACTATCAGCTCAATCTGAATAAGTTTATTATTCACACACATCGCACGATAACCAAGTACAAATTCTCAACTTGAAGGCAAGGTGGCACATCTATTAGCTCAATTTGAACGAGTTTATTGAACACAAAACATGAAGGATAGCCAACTAGGACAATAAATTGCATAGGCAAGACACGCATACAATCTACGATCAAACTAGCCACTATATCTAACTAAAGCAAGAATTCACCATCATAATTGCATGAAACCTAAGTGGCATAACAATTCATCACAATAGCAAATACTCATGAACAGATACAAAACGAGCAATATTGAAGGCAAGGTAGGCGCAGCATATATTTCTCTCTCGTGCAAAAGTTATGTACAAATGAGCAAAAGCTCTTATTTATAGATATCAAAAGGTGTAGGGAACCCTAAAATCACCTTGAGTCAACTACAGTCTTGCAATGCATGCAAGATTATTGCTAAACCCTAATAAAGCAAACTATACAGTTAACTAGAAAGCTACCGTCAGTTAACCGAAACATCTAGTCTAAAAATGGACAATGTGCAAGCATGCACGTCCTTATTGAAAGCAAGTTAACTGGAACACTACCATCAGTTAACGTAAACCCTAAATGTAACTCCAAGTGAATAAAGCTAATCCCAGAATAGACATGCATGAGATGAGACAGCGAGTTAACTTGAAAAGGTAACACCAAGTTTAACTCTTGTGTGTAATGTCTATCCTGAGAGGTGGGAACTGAAGTCTACTAATCGTGATCTCGAGCAACCAATCCCTCAACGAGATTGTTAACTGCATCACTATCTGGAGCTCTGATACTCTGTCGAAGTATGCTATGTCTGTGCAGCATGTCCTCACTAGCTGTAATCTGGGACTGAAGTTCACCTCTGCTCCTTGTTGCTTGATCGAACAATGCTGACATGACTGTAAGCTGACTAATCTTACAGCCAACGGTCTCCCCATTGAAAATAGTATGAATGAGTGCCTAGAGCTCTAACTGAACATCAATAAGCTCAACATAGGCACCACCCTCAATTTGATACCGACACGGTAAGCGAGATACTAAGGTTCTCACAAACCGGAGTGCACTAGTAACGTGCTCGCTACTCTCAGCCAACTCTGATGCCATAGTTTCCTCTATCTTTGCCTTGAAAACCAACTGTGTTTTCCAAGAGTAGATAGCTTCTTTATCCTCTGCATCTATGACTGATTCATATGCCATACTCACATGAGCAATCATAATCTCATCCCGGTGTCTACTAATCGCCATGTCTCGCTCCTCATCCTGGAGACATAGACGGAGCTCTCATGCATTATACCGCAACTGATATAGCTCTATAAGCATAGAACAGCCTCTAGCAACGAACTCCTCCCATTCCTCCAAATGCTTGTCGTATGCAACCAAATGATTAAGTCGGCCCTGTTCTGTTGGAGGCTCAAGCATCGGCGGGAGTGTGGCGGTGACATTTGACCTATGTACAAGGCTAGAAATGTACTGACGAAGCTTTCTGATTTCAGCCTTGAGGGCTGCCCTGTCCTCTTCGTCCTTTAGCATTCTATCCCTGGCACTGTCTGTAGCAACCTGTAGGAGATCAACCTGAGTCTGGCGTGTGCTATGACCAAGGTTGACTGTGATAACTTAGAATTCCTGAGATTCCATCTCATCCAAGCTCTTCCCCTATGGAGGTATAGCAGTCTCGACGATGATCTCCATATCAGTATCCCTCTCCACGTGGACCGTGTTCTTGATCCTCTTGTCTAGCGCATCCTGATAAACTTGATCAAACTCTGAATGATTAAGGACATAGGATGGCTGCCTCCTCTTCCTTCCCGGTTGCGCTTCAATCCAAGACCGATCACAGCTAATGCTTCTGGAAGGATTTGTACTAGCAATAGGAGGCTCTGACAAGAGTGAATATGTAGAGGAGTTGCTGCGAGATGGGGAGTCTAAATCCAATTCGATATGAATTGGGACTGGTGACTGCTCTAGAACTGGTATAGGAACTTGAGGTTGAACCTCAGGCACTGGTGGACCCTGAACTGGCCTTCGAACTGGCTCTGTGATAGCTGTCTAACTGGCTCCGTGTGTGTATCAATGGCAAGCATCTTACCTTTTGAATTGTTCGGCGTTTGACTTTTCTTGGGAGGGTTACTCCTCTTCTTTTGCTTGGGTTTCGACGAGGAAGGTAGCGAAGGATCCACCACTGGCGGCTTTGCTCTAGGCACACTTACCCTCCTGGTCTTCTTGCTATCGAGGTAAAGTATATTGTTCTGAATAACCCTACTTGACCTCTCCTTTACTGTTGCGTACTCCTTGGCATACCAATCAACTGCTGGCAATGGCTGTGTGTCAACCTGCTCTTTGAAAAACTGAGGAAGAACTTCTCCCTCATCATCTGATAAACCTTCCACATCTTCTGCCAAGAAAACAGAAATTTGTAAGAGAGAGAAGCGGTCGTAGCTACGTCTATGGACCTCGAAGTCATCCACGCAATTGGCCCAATAGTCTTCCATAGAAGGCTTATGATATGCGCGACCACCAAGGCGTGTTGTATAATGACCCCAAGGATCATAGGCGCGTACCTCAACAAGATACTTGAGATGATATCTCTCTAACTCCTGTCCTGCATCTTTGGCATCAACTGCCATCTTGCACCAATATATTCCAAACTGAAAAGGAAAATTGGCAACTGGTTTATGCTTACGGCATAAATGACGATGAACATCATGCAATTGTCTCACGAACTCCATAAAGACTATTCTATCCGAAGGATAGCGTGGAAGCATAGCTGGATTTCCTGTAAATCCATATACTCGGATATAAGTGTATGTCGAGAACTGAATAAACCAATCTGCCCAACCATCCATCACTGCTCTAGCAACTGCCAAGATACGAATGTGCAACTCCCAATCCAAATTCCTCACTGTATAAGTCAAGAAAGCCTCGTGAACACGCTTGAAGTGACATTCAACCTTAGTGAACTCAAGCTAATCATAATAGTGATGGACTTTCTGAACACTAAGAATACCCACGGTGTTTAATCCTCGGAACTAACCCTGATAAGCAATCAAGTACACGAGATAAGAACACATGTGAAACTCATGAGCAACTAGGAAACCGGTGATTTGCTTGTGGATAACATCACTGATGAAGGATGCCCAATCATAATGCTCATGCTCAGATATGATGCGACCAATGATGTAATACATCCAGGGCTGGAAAACATTAGCATGTGAATGACCTGAGACACAATTCAAGAGTGTAATTAGAATCACGTATTCATCCTTATACTCACCACGACCCACATTGTTTGGCAATTTGTTCTTCGCCTGCTTTAACCATCTTTCTGCCATTTTTATTTGGCACTTGTCCACATCAGCATTGAATGCATGCTCGCACTGCTCCATAGAAATAACCAAGTTGTTCGAGTGTTGAGGGATACCAAAACTTCTTTCAACGTCCAGAGGCTTGAGACTGCAAATGACTCGTCCATCTACTGACACTATCTCACGAGTAGCAAAGTTGTAATGCTTAATACAAGACATCACGAACTCAACACAATGAGCGGAGATAGGTATGGAAGCGGCCTCAAGTAACCCAGACTGCTGAATGTTCTAAATAATTGAATCTCTGATCTTAACTAGATCTAAGACTGCCTCTAGCAGAATCTTGTGAAGATTCGTCTCAACCATCCCGATGAAGTCGTGAGTAAGGAATTTGGTCCTGTATTCAAGCTGAGTGTACTGCATTTTGAAAAACTCGCCCATTGATTATGAACTCAACTATGTTCTGACAAGATTTCTGGAAAGCTAAAAATAGCCTATTGAAGAGTTATTTTCGGCGAAAAATCTGAGATATGGGTTTTGTCCAAAAAAAGATTCTAAGACAACCCAAAACATCAGAAATGCGAAAATCTGACTTCTACTCGACCATGCAAAGAGTTTTCAGTTGAGAAAATTAGAAACTCAAGAACTGATGCTCTGAAGTTAAAAATCCCTGAAAATTCAAGCACATGAATTTAATTCGAGGCTATATAGAATCAATCCAAATGATCAAACTTGCCAAAATTTGCCAATTTCAAGAACATGCGAATTGAAATCTGGGAGAATTTTGAGAAACAGAGAGGAGAAAATACGTTTTTTCTCTGTTCTTCTATGAAAATTGCCCCCTGTTCTTCAAATTTGCTAATAATTGTGAACTTCAACCTACAAAAAGAATTGTTTGATGCAATCGCCACTAAAAACTGATGATAAATTCGCCCAACCTGTGAAAATTCCCTTTGCTCTGAAAAACTACGAATTTCTTTAAGCTAGATGAGTGTTTAATGATAGGCGTCATGAATAAATAGAGAGAATTCGCCCATAATGCTAACTGCAAGATTAAAAACCCTCGACTGAAATAGAAGGCTTCTGATTGGACCCCTCCAATTCGAACTGAGACTGATTTGGAGTTCGGAATAAAATAATAATAAAAATATTCATCATGCAATTTGAAAATCCAACACAAAGAGGCACCAATTTTAGAAAATCACCCTTTAATGCCTAAATATGCAAAAATAAATATTTACTATTATTTTAATCAGTTGACAAAACATGTGAAGCTTTTGGATTCACCCGAAGAACATCACTGATTTCAAAAAGTCCTCATTTGTCCTCATAGGCGTCTATTTGCTCAAGATATTACGTTTTTTATTAACTTCCTACTTTGTAGTTGACTACAAAGTTACAACTGGCCATCTTTGACACTAATTTCCGGGTAACCGAGTGATGCTAGGACTAAACAGGAATATTTATTACAAAGCCTATAGAGCAAGGAAGAAATGTCTGCTGGGATCATCACTGCAAAATCCATCATTTAACACCTCAAAAAATTAGGCACCCTTTGTGACGACCAAACTTGTACGTCAAATTTTAAACTTTAGATTTCAACCACAATAAGTAAGAACAATACCATAATGATAAAAAAAAAAATTCAAATACATAAACATGATACATCTTTTGCAACTTTTAACTGTTTCATTCCAAAAGAAACTACAAAGTAAAGAAGAATGATATACATACATAGCCCAAAGGCTTTTGGCACCAATAGAAGTAAGAAGGTCCAGGAATCCGTCCTGTCAAGTCTTGGATCATCGGCCGATTGTTGAGGAGAAACATCACTCGGGCGTTTTTCCGCCAACCACGGACTTATAATGCAGTCCCCCGCACTATCATTTAACAATGAACGGCCCTCCCTTCGAAGAAGAGATTGGTGGGGTATACTTTAACGACTACCAACTGAGCATAATGTTGTGATCCTACATAGCTAGATTTTGTGCATTCGGCAACTCTCGAACTAGGATGTATTTCGGGATCACGGTGAACTAACAGTGTAGTACTACATCTAAATGGTTCCTTACACTACTTTGGCCAAAGTGTTTACATTCAATGAAGAACGTAGGTCATTTGTCACATACACTAGCCAGGTTCAACTTGACTTGAGGCTATCTTACTCTACGCGTAGGTTGGTCTATTAGGGTAGTCCGTACCCTAGACTTCCTACAACAAACTAACTACTAGAACAGTGATCATTTTAACAAGTACCTACAACTATCTCCCTTACATTGGATACTCTCATCCTAGGAGCTTCATTAACTTGACTAAGTTAACTTATAACTAGTTGTGACCTGTAGTTTATTAAATGCCCTCCAACCATTCCTAGTATTAAATAGCTATGTACAAGCATACACTCCATATACAGAGTCAATACAATTAATGCAATTTTCTCTTCAATGCCTAGTGTATTCCGTACACTAATGAACACAAAACTAATAGAAAAGAACATGCAAAAACTTTCTTATTTCAAAAATTATCTTTTTGTTAATAATCATTTATCCTTTTAGATATTCATTCCTAAGTACCTCAACCTTCACTCTCAATTCTTTTCAATCAAAGGATATGAAACAGACTTACTTCTGAATACAAGTACAACAGAAAGCATGAAAAAGAAAGGAGTTAACATGCCTGACAAGAGCTTTCCTCAGATGTTTGAACTATGAGAATGCTTCTCCTCTAGCTTACTACCAAAGGACTTCCAGCTAGCTCTGTTAACGAACTCTTAACTCAACTATTGATAAATTTCAAACTGCTTTTCTCATAACTGAAAAATGCTCTTTCAGTACAAACAGAATACACCCTTGGCAGTTTTTGAAGACTCCCTTTACAAATGATGAATACTCAGTTATTGCACTCAATCAGATAAATGCTTTCACAACAGGAACAGTTTACTCTCATGAATGAACAGAATCAAACTTCTAACTTCCAATTCCGTGTGTTATGAATGAGCATTTGCAGGCTTTATATAGTGTTAGTAAATTTAACCATTTCCTCTTTGCAAGGCATCTATGCTGCCAACGGGGTTTGGAATGTTTCAAATGAGAAATGTGTCGCCCTATAGAGAAGATTTCGACTTCCATTAGCTGACAACAATGAGGTAAATTTATTTTGCACGTGCCTAGTTCATAAAATTGCGACACCTTCTGGTATTGGCGCGATTCAACAGTTAGGGATAAGTGACGGTTTAATGCAAGACTATATCCCAAGTCAAATGGCATACACATCTCCATTTCCTGGTTGCAAACGGCTTCCTTTTAGCCGCATTCTGTTTCTCTGTAATAGTTGCGCGATTCTTCCTGCACCATTTCCATTTCATTCGCCATTTTCATTTTTTTACGGGTATGAATTCTTAACATTGTATTTTATTTTCCTCTTCATAATTTCGATATAGTTCCAAAAGAAATATTTGAATCTTTGGCGAAATTGTGACAATGACATTCGATTTAATTTTTGAAGTCACAATAATTTAATTTCGACTTTTAAATGAAATATTCATCTTTGAGAAAAACGTCATGTTTCAAATTCGTGATTTAATTTCATCTCTTAATGAATATTTAAATAAAAATGTTAGTTTAAACTTCATTTTATTTTCAATTCTATTTTATAAAATATATATATAATATAGTTTTAATTTACATTATATATTTATGTATAATAATTTAAATTTAATAATTTAAATAATCTCATATACATATTTATATTTTGTAAAGACTATATTATATACATACTTAATATAATATTAAATATATAAATATATTTACCTTTACATATATACATATACATTTTAAATTATACGTACGTATACTGCGAGCCAGTCAGCATACTTCCATTATACGTACCTATGTATATGTATATATGTGTATATGTAGATTCTGAGGTAATATCATCATAATATATATTCATATCCGCACATATATAATAGGTTGGTTGTAGGTATGTATACATGTATATTTACTTGTATACCTCCTTTATGTATATGTATTCATAAATACATTTATATCGATGCACACATATCGCATATCCATCTGCTCTCATACGTTGTATCGACATGAATATACTTATGGACACTTGTACATACCGTATTTATATGTATATATACATTTACACATGCCCACCTCTAACCAGAAACATTATTCCACATATGGTTATACTGGAAAGCATCACTTATTCACACATTCAGAAGTAGTTATGACTCCTAATGACACTAAACAAGCCAACGGATGACTTTCCCTTAACTCAACAAATGAGTTTGCTTACTCAGTCTATAATATGTGTGTGTATGCCCAATTGGTACTCGTTATTGTTTACCCGACCAAGTTCCTCCCCGAGTGATATCTCTCCTCTACCTAGAGGAATGGTCCTCTTACCTGCACACGATGACATGACAACGAGAGTCATATGCTCAAAACATAGAAAAATACATGAAACATTTCAAAAGTTAGATTATTCACAAATCAATAACCTTTTATTCTCCTTTATGCAGTATTTCACCAAGAATAACATCAAATGAAACAACATTCATATTGAAAACAAGGTACACGCATCATTAATTCACCTCCAGAATTCACATTTACTCTATCTAGTAATGGTAAATTGTAACGTCACAATTTAGGATGTAACATACTTCCCCCGTTGTGAATCATCGTCCTCGATGATCTATAGCTTTTCAACATATAGCTTAAGTCAAGTAAAGTGTTACTTACAATTCACAAAATACGTAAGATTTATAAAACATTCAACCTATGTAGCAATCTTGTCCTTCTTGGAACTTGCTTTGAGTGTTCACACTATCGCATAGGGAAATCTTGTATGCCTCACAAATACTTACTCTCCCAAAGAGTTTTAACACATGTACACATCCGAGTTATAATAGTAACTAAAAATCACACCAAATACACAGTGATCGTAAATCATTGGCCCATGAATTTATCCTTAGCATAATCCAAATAGAAAAGGAAAGTCGATGCATTGTACACTACATCGTGGGTCCAATCCTTCTCTTTTGGTATTTATACTTTTAGACAACTCATAAACCAAGTACATTCGTCCCTTACACATTCATCCACATAGTACTTGTACATGATTACTTGTCCATCTCGAGCACACATTGCTCCTAGACACCTATCAAATGCTGATACTGCTTCATTCTAAAGCTTTGTACCGCAAGTTTCATTGATAACTTCGATCTATTACTCCTTTTTGACATTTTATCAAGTCTATGATTCACTCAATTCTAAGCCCTTTTCAGTTAATTGAGTTTTTAACCTTTTATTTCATATAATGGTCCAAACTTCAATGTTAGAAGTTTATAAATCATTCAAGACTTATTCTACCATCTTTGCTTATTTTGACTATACATGATAATATACTGCACATTTGATCCATTGAATGTTTCGTAGTTTGATCAGGGTTTACACAACCTTATCATTATTGCTTAAACTGAGATAACCTCTCAAGATTACTAAGCCTCTACTTTCCACAATATATTATTTAGGACCAAATATCCTATAAGTCAAGTTTTCCAAAAACGTTGGTTTCATTGATGGGTTTGTCTACTTGAACATTATGTCAGTTATACTAACATAGACAGATTGATCTGTCTCTTGTTCTACCATTTTTCCTCTAGAATATCAAGAGAGTATACATGACTTACCGATGATGACATCCGGTCTTCATTTCCTGGTATACTAGTCATTACCTTGCCACATTCTGTGCAGCCTCGCACTCTATCTTTCCAAGTTTATAGTGGTTTCTCATCCGACAATTCCTGTTGTCGTTCCGATGTCCTAATTCTGACATTAATTTCCTTGTTCTATTCCAAATTCTTCAAAATTTTGGGTACATAGGTTCTTTTACATCCAATAATAGTCTACTCTGACTAGTTGAAAACCTATTTTACGATCTCACGCCATTTTTAATTCCCATATAATAATGGTTATAAGTTTTGCGGAGATAAATCCCATTTATCTTAGGACATCCATATCTTGGATCTCTTCTGCCCTTGGATTTTTTTTTTGAAAGATGTTATTCATCTTTTAACTCAATCAAATTTTCCTGATAATTTTGGTACTAATTTTGAGTGTTAATCCATGTTTCGTTTAGATGATGGTAAATTTAATTACATACCTAGTTACCAAGCATGAACATTCCTCGTTGGTTCCATTGATCCTCTTTAATCATATAGGAGAGTTCCAACTTCAGTACATCCTTTTGAGTACAAGTAACATCCCCAGTGCTCTACTCAATAAAAATTCCCATTATTTCACATAAAACGTTATATTGCTCTAACATAACAATAGATGTTCCCCTTTTTGAGAGTGTATTCTCTTTAATATAAGAGCCACTCAACAACGTTCTAGTCAATATGATGACTTCTTTCCTAAAGTGTAAAGTAGCTTCTTTAACTCACTAGGTATTCTACCTATGTTTCCACTCATAGAATCTCATAAGTCCAAGTGATATACACATTTCTATTGGTGAATCATAATCCCAATATTCCCTTCCAACTCCTTGGAATTCTCAATCGATGATCAGTTTGATGTTATAGGTTTCTCTACCTCTATATATCTCAATCAAGACCAAATGTACAATTCAACCAAGTAGATTTATTCCAACTACAAGGCATTAAAGAGAAGTCAATTATTTAACCCAACTCAATGGGTTAGATCTTATCCTAAGATCTCGCTCTTCTTTCGAATGAACTTCTTGTTCCCATTAGGTTATTACAAACCTAGGGTTTCATTAAAGAGACGGTGATCAAGTGATCATCCAAGTAAAGATAATTGATGCATTGCATAGCGTCATATCCTACCTTATTTTCCATTCCATCTCTATGGCTTATGGTAAAACCTTTTCATCCTTGGGTTTCTTAACACAATAAGCTTACAGTTTCAAGTCATTTTCATGACATGAATATATTTCGTTTTACTACTTATGTATAGAAATAACATCGTTATCTACTTTTTCTCATATAAGGTGTATAGGAATGTAGAGACACTTTCTTCCAGTCATGAGTATTTTAAAGCTTTCCTTGCCAATCTCATAGGCAATGACCTTTCTTATCATGATCAAATTATCTACCTATCCTTTTTCCTAGGCATCAAATGATAATTTCATTTGATTCTTTCAATCAAATAAATATAAGGTATGAGATGATAATAGGTCATAATCTTTAACCTTTCCGATTATCTTTCTCCAGAAATCTCAATACCTTTTTCCTTGTGGATATCGAAAGATAATATCGTTTGATCTTTCGATCAAATAATCCTAAGTATGGGTTTATTTAACTTTCTCCGAAGATCCCAATATCTCTTTTCTTGGATTATAAATTGTATGACTTATTTGTCATCATGACTTGTGAAGAAGACATTAATTCTTCCAAACTGAGAACATACCCACGTTCTTTTGTTGAATGGGGTACTTAACTTGAGTCAACCCACTCTTTTCCTTCCCCCCTTAGAGTTTCCACAACTTTTGATCTACTCAAAGTTGAACTCCCAGCAAACTCTTGCTTCTTTTGTAAGGATTTGTCGTTCCTTACTGTTGGCTTTATATTGCCTTTACCTTGTCTCAAGACATATCTCAAATATACTTTTCCCAAAGTTAGATTTGTCATTGATTTCTATCCCATAGACTTCAATAACTTGGATCATCCAACAGGAGATCTAATGAATAATCAGCAACTTACAAGTTACGAGACACTTCATTAATTCCATTCTCTTTTCAACATCCTTTTAATGGAGGATACTCCATATCCACAAAACTTTGTTGGTTAATGTTCTTTTCTACTTAAAACATTGTTTTCCTTTGCAACTTCTATTGTTTTGACACATAGTGCCACATTGTATTCCCTTTCCGTTTGGAACATTCTAAACAAAAGTTGACTTTCACAAACATGAAGGTGAGTTCAGCTTATACTCTAACCAATCTATGTTTAACCTCTGGTAAACTGTCCTGACTTACCACTTCAGGTTTCTTTATTCTTCAGTCACTTTTCAAGTGACTTAATTCCAATGCTTGGAATCTTCCTCACTTTTAACTTCTAAAGATACCAAAGTTGTTTGGTCTCTTTTTCATATCAAAACTCCAAAAATCTAATTGATTTTGGTTGGTGAAACCTTGTCCACTTTGTTGATTACTTTAATTCGGACCATTCTGGTCTTTTCTCTTATCCCAAGGTACTGACTCTTTTTCTTGCAAGCTCCTATCTTTACATAAGAATTAGGTTATGTCAAAGTTTTCCAATTCCTGTGGATACTTCCTTTGTTGACTTTCTTCTTCAATCTAATTTATGTCGACATTGCATACACAAATTCGTAGTGTTTTCACTAAATCCAAAAGTTCCCGACTCTTTGCAACTATAGTTTGCTACTATAACAAGGGTTATCTTATTCCTTTTGGCTGCCTTAGAGTCATAAAACTATTTCGTTGGATAAAGGTATACACTAGTTATTCTTCCTAACCTTTCTTCATAACTTGATTGCATAATCTTCCACAATTCTAGGTATTATCATAAATTATTGGTTTAGGACTTTTCCCAACCTTTATCTTCTGACAAGGTTTACGCATTGTTGTGTAATGAGCTCATAGGTTCCTGTTGACGTGGTTTTTGTGACCGCTCCAAACAGCAGAACAAAGTTTCCCGACGGATACTCTATTCTCTCTTGATCAAAGTATTCCGCACGCTAAGATTGCCAGAAAATTCGTGCGTTCAACTCCAAGGTTCCTTAAGTGCGAATAGGCTCAGTTTGGTTTGATGTGATTTGCTGTGTTCTTACGAGGGGACTTACACAATTGTTCAGGGTTCTTGCAGTTAACAGTCAATATATGATTTGAAGGGGATTCTTGCGCGTATGATTTGGCAATGTAGCTTGTTTTCCTAAGAACTAATCAGAAATGTGCGGAAAATAAAAGAGTATAAGGCCTAAGAAACTTATATTCTACTCTAAATGCAGGATATGTGGGGCTTCGTTTCAATAGACTTCAACCAAATTTCACCTAGCCTCACGTCGGACAGCCTCAGTAAAATCGGTGCAATCTTCAAAGGGATAGCAAAGGATATTCAAATCGTAATTTAGCATACATACACCATCAAAACGATGCATATAGGTATACAAATCACAATCGAAGTTAAACTCAAGATGATCTCCAGTGGACCACGCAAGGCGAACTTATCATCAACAAGCCGCTAGTGGTATGGAATAAAGTGAAGCTACCTCAATAAAACACCACACATCAAAGTAAACTACTTGCATGAAAATTATGCTACTTGGATACGAAAGGGAGGAGAGACCTTGCTAGCTATTCATGACAAGACGAATTCCACCATCAATGAAAAGATCTATTATCATGAAAAGTGTTACACAACAATCTCCACAAAAGTTTTCAAAGGGAAAACTTTCTTTCTTCTCTATGCAACAATGCTCTACTCTCTAGTCTCTAGCTCTAACTCAATTCTGATTCTAATCTCCTGCTCTAATGTCTACTGTCTAATGAATTACAAATGAGGGGGACTCCCCCTTTATATAGCTAGCCCAGTCCAAAAGACGGCTAGGGTTACAATCAATAGAGTGGCCGAATCGTGCCACCTCAGCCCTAACCCTAAAAACTGCCAGAATAGGGAGTGGTACATTAAATGAATCAAAGATTCCCACTCACTCCCAAAAATAGTAAAGGCAATAAATGCCCACAATCAGTCTTCTAGAAGATCTTCGTCCAGTAGTGTGTTCCCATTTGCCTTCTCTCTAACTGCAAACTCAACAAATCTGCCAAGTACAACCTCAACCTCATGAACCAAAATGGGTGGAATGCAATCTAACTGAAACTCTAACACTGTGACTGAATGCTCATGCCTTGTACAAGATTTTCTCCAAGCAATTAAGGAGTCCTGCGTGTTCTGGATCAAGGTGGAGAAAGTAGAAGTGTTCTCGAAATCGTCTTGTACAAAGGTCTTAACATCTGAAAAGAAAGGCACCAGCAAACCCCTCAAATTATCAACATTCACTTCATCTGAATTCAATCGCCTAGCGAATATGGCCTCAAAGGTATTCTGAACTCCATCTATAATATTGGCCATAGCCTTATGTACCCTAGCTGAATCTGCCTGTGCAGCGTCGAAGAAGCCACGCCCTGTGATAGCCGAAGAATACCATCTAGAGAAATCATACTTGCCATTCCTCTGAATGACACCTCCATCAATCAGCAATCGCAACGGCACATGCCTCAATGCCTCAAGACGCTGAATTACTCTGCTCTGATAGATAGAAGCATCGCCCCAAGCATGATCAACTGCCTCCATCCGTGCCAAAATACTAGAGGCCTGCTGAAAAGCAAAAGCAAGGTCCTCCATAAACTTCTCTGTCTCGGCACGAACTCCTGTGACCCACTTGTCTACCTCCTGTGCCATCTTTCCCAACTCCATCAAGCCGCTGATGGACTCTCTAGGTATCTCTGTTGGAGGTTCTATCACTGGAATCTCTTGGCCTCGAGAACGAGACAACTGCTGTACATATCCAATTAAGGCCTTGTGTTCTCTTTTCAACTTCTTATACTTCCCTTCTTTCTTGAATAACCTATCTTTGAGGGCAAGGTAGGAGTTATCACACTCCTCTACAATCTGCGCACCAGTGGGGCGTCCTAAATCCAAAGTCGTGACCACGTAATTCTCAGGCACTGCTTCATTTCGGTCACAATCAACTTGAGGCACGACAACGTGAAGAGTACGAGAACCATCCTCTTCAGTGGATATCTTCAAAAAATTTCTTGCCTTCTTCTATGGAGGTGCACTGATCCTGTTCAAAAATTCCTCCATCTCAACCGATGGATCAATCTCCTCACTGGGGCTTCTCCTCATTCTATCCTTAAGCCAATCAGGCACATCATACTGTATATCAAAGGCCTGCTGATCCTGTGCCTCGACTTCTCTAACTTGCTCAACCTCTACATCATTCTGGCGAGGCTCATCGTCCTCAAGTGGCTGAGTGTCTCCTGACACTATATCGTCATCATCGTTCATAGCCACCTCTAATTCCTACTGAAACTAAGGGTCAATAATAGTCCCCTCATCATCCTGCTGATCAACCCTAACAGGTGCGTTGACGATCTAGCCAACTGACTCTCTCCGTGGAGGCTGAATATTATCCTGTACTACTTGCACCTGATTCAGTGCATTCCTCTGATCAGCAAACAAAGAGACCTCCTGTATACTTGGAGAACGTGTCTCCAATGGTGATGCAACCGTGACTCGTGGAGGCTCTGGCTGAGTAGGCTCCTGCCGAACTAGCTCTTTCTTTTTAGACTCTGGACCTCGTGTGATCTGCTTCTTTATGCCAGTGGTGGGTGTCCTGTGATCTCCCATCATATTGTAAGTCAAAGCAATTGACCTACTCTTCAACCTGCTTACACGCCTGTCAACCCATGCCCTAGTGAATGTCAGGACAGGAATAGAAAGTGTGTCCAAATCTGCAATCTCAGGTTCTGACCAATCTGGAGGTGGAAGTGGTGTATCTCTAACTGCTGCATAATCCGGATGTACAACATCCATATCCTCGTTCACCTGGTCTGGAACCGGAACCACTTCGCACTCCCTGATCAAGGTAATGGGCAACCGAGAAAACATTCTCTTCCTTACTTCAATCTCATCAGCTGCATCAGCCCAATAATCCTCAATGGTGGCCTTATGTTTGAACTCCTCTGACAGTACCCATTTGATGTTATGATGTGGTTCGTAGTGCTGTCGGCTAGTGTGGTATGAAAAGTGATAAAATTGAAGTTCACTTTCAGCCTCTCTAGCTGCCTGTATTGAGGGACACACCTCATCCGAGTTGCCCATTACAATTGGAAATTCAATTCCTCTCTTCTTCTTCTTCTTTTGAATTTTATCAAAGGCAAGCAATTGCCTACATATCTCTAGCATTAAAACTCTATCTGTTGGGTACTTAGGCAGCCTATACGGGTATGATGAAAAACCTTGCAGCCTAATGTAAGAAAATTTTGGAAACTGTATGAACCAGCACCCATACCTTTCAATCAGCTCCTGGGCATCCCTCGAGATTCGGTGATGCAACCGCTCCTGAAGCAATCTCGTGATGTACATGGTGAAGGAATCGTTGACACGCTTGTAGTGAGTTGTGCTCGCCAAGTGCAACTGTGGACAGGCCTCATGAATCTTGAACTGGTGGGAGCCACAACCGACAAGTTCCTTGTAAGAGATTCCCCTGTACTTCGTCATACGTGCCGACATATAGATAATATAAGAGCTCATGTAAAACGTCTTCGTTCTCCTCAAGCTCAGGAGCTGCTCATGCAAATTATCGCTGATCATCTCGGCCCAATTGACATAATCTTTCCCTTCCAGCACCAGGTTGATGTAGTAAAACATCCAAGCCTCAAAGATGAACGATTGTGGGCAACCTCCAACCCTGCTCAACATCATGATGAGGTCACAATATTCTTGTTTCAAATCCTCCACTATGATCTGCTTGGGCAACTTCGTTCGAGAAGGCTTGGGAGTGCTCATCCAGTGAGTGTTGATTGTCTTCGTGCATCGCTCGAATGCAGAAGCATACATTCGTTCAGCCCGCTCTCTGGATTTGTAAACCATATTTCTGTGCACCGGGATCCCGAAAGCTTCACCAATGGCAGCAGGAGTAAGATTAGCAAGCACTTGTCCATCTGGTGACATGATTGACCGATGATCCTTCTCATAGTAATTAGCACACTCCACCATCAGCTCCGAACATTGAATGGCTGGTGGGAAACCAGCAGCTGCATATAACCCGCTTCGAACAATATTGTGCGAAGTAGTCGAAGGTCGATGACTTCCAATCCCCAACATCCTGTTCTTGAAGGTCTCCAGGTTGACAGAGCCCAAGTTGGTGTCTGTCAACTTGCCCAACTTTGAAATAAATTTTGATTCTGGCATGAATGTCTTACTCAGCTTCTTGATCACTGCCTGCCTGGATGCACCATTGTCCTTGCCAGTTGTCCTTGCCTCAGCCATCTGCAAACAGTAAACATCCATCAGCAATTTAATTCATAAAAATAAAATAAGACATTGTGTAGGGGCTGCAGTCGACTTCAAGAAGCTGCAATAACTTTTCTTATTTGCAAACCTCAGCTTCTTCTCTTGAACTTCAACACTTAGAAAAAGTTTCTAAGTAAATTTCAGTGACTTCACTATTCTTCAGCAACTCCAATCTGCAATTTTGATAAACTCGTACTTTGCACCAGCAAGTGCGCACTTCACAACTTCGCACTCTTTAAACTCTCAGCAATTCCTTGCTTTAAGGCGTCCTCTTAGCACAGGCAACTTGAGACTTCAGCAACGAAACAAGCTTCAGCCACAACACTAGCAAGCTCGCACCTCCTCTAACCAGCAAGTGCGCACCCCTTAAGTTCTTTGACTTCAGATTTTCAAGGCGTCCTTCAACAGATTTGAATACTTTCAGCAACTTCTAAGTGCACCTCTCCAAAAGCCTCAATCCTCAGCAACTTTGAACTTCAACAACTCCACTCTTCAGCAAAATTTCGAATTCTCCAAGCTTCAGCAACACTCAGTCTTCAGCAAATTACTCAGAGCAAGTCGTCTTCTTCAACTGTGAGAAGCAAGTGAGAGACTTCTTCATTTTATAGCCAAAATTCGAATTCTAGAAGAAGCCAATTGTAGCCAGTACATTCAATTTCCACTACTCCACTTCAAGAATTCGAATTTTCCCTCTCTGGTATTTCTGACACTTGTCTCTCGACGTCAGGAATCTTGCTCTTCTAGAAGTTCAACTTTGACTGGCATCTTTGAATTTATTTTCGAAAAATTTAATTTAAATCCATCTTTTTAATTCACCAGTCGGAGCTTTATCACCTGAATTCGAATTTAACTTCTCCTTAGCTCTGGAAAATTCATCACTGAAGAATTCAATCAAAACTATCTAGGCAACACATCTTGAATTCATCATTCAGAGAAATTCATTCTGAAAACACATTTTATTCATCTGCCTTAGAAAATTTTAAATTCTCCCCTTCGGAAAATTCACAATTTGAGCACTGATTAAATTCTTCACCAAAAAAGTGATGGCGAAGTGCGGAAGACTTGGAAATCCATCTATCATCGCAAATGTTCAGTACCCAGAAGAGAATTTTCTTCAGAATGCTTCGAATCCATGGGTACCCAACGAACGGGTTCATTTAATTTTTGAATTTTGAACCTTAGAAAAATATTATCCGTCAAATTAAATCCATCCTTCGCCCATGATCCTCCTGTGTTGCTCCAGCTTGAAGAACTTGAATTCATCCTGAATTATCATCCATCTCTGACTTCACCACTGAGAAAATTTGCTCGTGCTCCACAAAGGAAAATTCACCACCCTGAGCTTTTAGGCGTATTTTCTAAGGGAGAAAATATTTTTGCCTTAGAAAATTTTGGTCGTTTGCCAGTGAGAAGAACATCAACTTCACTTAGAAAATTTTATTCACAATTTATTTCTCATTCACCATTTGCATTTTTCTCCATACTAGGAAAAATATTCACGCCTAGGAAAATATCTTCAGTACCTTGCAATATTTTCTCACATATCAACTTGGGCGCTTATTACTTAGAAGAAATTTGAAACCACGCCTAGCATATTATTTCCATCCCTTTGGCAATATCTTCTAACACTTTATAACTCTCATCATCCTTGGCGCCTAGCACTCTTGAAGAAAAATCAAAAACCACGTCCAATATTCATCTTCAATATTTACCACTTCACATATATTACTTCACCACGCCTTAGGAAAAATCCTCTAAGACTTACCACCTTGGGCGCATTTTGCACTTGAAGTAGGATAACGCCTAGCATTCACCACCTTTCACCACGCCTTGAGGTATTTTTAATCTCACTTACCACCTTACATTCACTTTTTACACCTCAATCTAGGCGCATTTAGACATGCAAGAGGGATGACCTTTCAACTTCACTTTTTTGTCTTCACTTGAGCTTGTTTGGGCGCATTTTGGCTATGTAGGAGGATAAAAACTTTGACTTGTTGACCCACTCCTTTCTTGGGCGCATTTTGGACTAGCTGGTGGATAACAATGCCTTTGAGTGACTCTTCACCTCCCCATTTTTGTCTTGACATGCATGTATTTGGGCGCATTTTGCCCATGGAGGAGGATGAAGTATGTTGACTTTGCTTCGACCTTCTTGCAACTTGGGCGCATTTTACCCCTGAGAAGGATGGGCGCATTTGGAGGGGTGAGGAGGATATCTTCAACACTTAGAAAAAATTTTAACTCTCCTGAGCTTCCCTTGGGCGCATTTCACTATGCCTTCAGGATAAACGTGTTGACCTTTCTTTGACTTTCTTCTTCTTTGGGCGCATTTTGGCCTGTGTGAAGGACGAGTTTCACTCTTTAGAAATTTTCATGCCTCCTCATCAACTGGGCGCATTTCACCATGTCTACTAGATGAAGTTCCAGACTTAGAATTTTCTTCGTTTTCGCCAGCTTACATGCCCTGCTATTTATAGTAAGTCCTCTGATTTTGCATCTCTGAAGCTCAGAACGACTTGAAATTTTGCACACTGCATCCTTATGACCTCATTGTTCTGTCGACATTGCCATTTTTAGTCACCCTACTATTTATAGCCTATTTTCTGAGGATGATTTACTATAAATAGTAACTGCATGTTTCTGATAGCTCCATTGCTCCGATCGACTTGAAATTTGAATGAGGCGCTCCTCACCACGTGACCTTACTGTCAACATCAACGCATGTAGTTGATTTACTATTTTTAGCCAGTTTCCAAATTGACTTACTATAAATAGTAAGTGCTCCGTTTGACTTGAAATTTTACCAGCAGATAGCCTGAAGGACGCTGATCGCGGTGGTTTACACCGGTTTTCAAAAATTCTGACTCTTTACACCTCTTTTTGGGTCCCGAAGCTAGAAACCCTAATTCGCTCTACATGCATATCAAATGATCTCTGTTTCTCTTCGTTTCTGTGGCACTGCGATCAGCTCATGATTCTGAACTGCTGGGAGGCGGTTGTCGGGACACACCTGCTAAAAATAGCAAGTTCCTTACTGAGTGATTATCTCCGTTTGCATGTCACACCATCGCGAAGCTCAAAACCCATCAGGAATCATCCGACATGCAAAAAAACCCGACGTGCAAACCCTAAAAATAGCCTCGGAAGGCTGAACTCTGAAAGTTGTCTTGTTTTGCATGTTACATTGCGAAGGTCTCGAAAAACCCAAAAGGAATATGCCAACATGCAAAGAAAAACTCTGCATCTAAACCCTGAAATTTGTCCTGAACCGCTAAAATAGTAAGTTGTCTGTTTTGCATGCGAGCTTTGATGTGCTCAATGCCGTGTGACTGGGAATTTCAAAAATAGTGACAAATTGCTTGTTGCACACTTACTAAAAATAGTAGGTTGGTCTATCAAGGTAGTTCGTACCCTAGACTTCCTACAACAAACTAACTGCTAGAACGGAGATCATTTTAACAAGTACCTACAACTATCTCCCTTACATTGGATACTCTCATCCTAGGAGCTTTATTAACTTGACTAAGTTAACTTATAACTAGTTGTGACCAGTAGCTTATTAATGCCCTCCATCCATTCCTAGTATTAAATAGCTAAGTACAAGCATACACTCCATATATGGAGTCAATACAATTAATGCAATTTTCTCTTCAATGCCTAGTGTATTTCGTACACTAATGAACACAAAACTAATAGAAAAGAACATGCAAAAACCTTCTTAGTTCAAAAATTATCTTTTTGCTAATAATCATTTATCCTTTTAGATATTCATTCCTAAGTACATCACCCTTCACTCTCAATTCTTTTCAATCAAAGGATATGAAACAGACTTACTTCTGAATACAAGTACAACAGAAAGCATGAAAAAGAAAAGAGTTAACATACCTGACAAGAGCTTTCCTCAGATGTTTGAAATATGAGAATGCTTCTCCTCTAGCTTACTGCCAAAGGACTTCCAGCTAGCTCTGTTAATGAACTCTTAACTGTTGATAAATTTCAAACTGCTTTTCTTAGAACTGAAAAATGCTCTTTCAGTACAAACAGAATACACCCTTGGCAGTTTTTGAAGACTCCCTTTACAAATGATGAATACTCAGCTATTGCACTCAATCAGATAAATGCTTTCACAACAGGAACAGTTTACTCTCATGAATGAATAGAATCGAACTTCTAACTTCCAATTTCGTATGTTATGAATGAGCATTTGCAGGCTTTATTTAGTGTTAGTAAATTTAACCAATTCCTCTTTCCAAGGCGTCTATGCTGCCAATGGGGTTTGGAATGTTTCAAATGAGAAATGTGTCGCCCTAAAGAGAAGATTTCGACTTCCATTAGCTGACAGCAATGAGGTAAATTTATTTTGCACATGCCCAGTTCATAAAATTGCAACACCTTCTGGTATTGGCACGATTCAACAGGTAGGGATAAGTGACAGTTTAATGCAAGACTATATCCCAAGTCAGATGGCGTCCACATCTCCATTTCCTGGTTGCAAACGGCTTCCTTTTAGCCACGTTCTGTTTCTCTATAATAGTTGCGCGATTCTTCCTGCGCCATTTCCATTTCATTCACCATTTTCATTTTTTTATGGGTATGAACTCTTAACATTGCATTTTATTTTCCTCTTCATAATTTTGATATAGTTCCAAAAGATATATTTGAATCTTTGGCGAAATTGTGACAATGACATTCGATTTAATTTTTGAAGTCACAATAATTTAATTTCGACTTTCAAATGAAATATTCATCTTTGAGAAAAACGTCATGTTTCAAATTCGTGATTTAATTTCATCTCTTAATGAATATTTAAATAAAAATGTTAGTTTAAACTTCATTTGATTTTCAATTCTATTTTATAAAATATATCTATATATATTTTATTATATTAAAATATATATATAATATAGTTTTAATTTACATTATATATTTATGTATAATTATTTAAATTTAATAATTTAAATAATCTTGTATACATATTTATATTTTGTAAAGACTATATTATATACATACTTAATATAATATTAAATATATAAATATATTTACCTTTACATATATACATGTATATACATATACATTTTAAATTATACATACGTATACTGCTAGCCAGTCAGCATACTTTCATTATACGTATCTATGTATATGTATATATATGTGTATACGTAGATTCTGAGGTAATATCATCATAATATATATTCATATCCGCACATATATAACAGGTTGGTTGTGGGTATGTATACATGTATATTTACTTGTATACCTCCTTTATGTATATGTATTCATAAATACATTTATATCGATGCACACGTATGGCATATCCATTTGCTCTCATACGTTGTATCGACATGAATATACTTATGGACACTTGTACATACCATATTTATATGTATATATACATTTACACATGCCAACCTCTAACCAGAAACATTATTCCACATATGGTTATACTGGAAAGCATCACTTATTCACACATTCAGAAGTAGTTATGACTCCTAATGACACTAAACAAGCCAACGGATGACTTTCCCTTAACTCAACAAATGACTTTGCTTACTCAGTCTATAATATGTGTGTGTATGCCCAATTGGTACTCGTTACTGTTTACTCGACCAAGTTCCTCCCCGAGTGATATCTCTCCTCTACCTGGAGGAATGGTCCTCTTACCTGTACACGATGACACGACAACGGGAGTCATATGCTCAAAACATAGTAGAATACATGAAACATTTCAAAAGTTAGATTATTCACAAATCAATAACCTTTTATTCTCCTTTATGCAGTATTTCACCAAGAATAACATCAAATGAAACAACATTCATATTGAAAACAAGGTACACGCATCATTAATTCACCTCTAGAATTCACATTTACTCTATCTAGTAATGGTAAATTGTAACGTCACAATTTGGGATGTAACACCCTTGATTAAATTGATTTTCAGACATCAGACTTAACCATTTCTCCATATTGCCATCTGACGCTTCAAACGACTGCTGACAATGAACGATGAACCCTACTGACTAGAGGATAGGCTCACTGCGTGACTAGGAGTATTCCACATTCAACGAATATACGTAAGGCACCTGAAAGTTGTATTAAGGACCCTAAATGGTCGCCCCTGGCCTAAAAAGGCTCAAACACCATTTTGACAAAAGTACAACTCTCAACCAGATGCCCTACTTTGACCCCTAATATTGGGAGCTGGGGTGACCTAATTTGAGCACCCTCTATCTCGACGTGTAGCCAAAAGGACCTACGAGAGATGTCTCTGGAGGTGACGAAGCAAGAAAACTGCTTCTAAGACCTCAAAAAGAAAGGCACCTTTCCCAAGATGAAATATACGACTAGACTTGGCCATTTTCTGAGCTTTCTTCAGTATTTTGCAAAGACCTCACGTGTACAAGCGTTTTCCAAATCCCGAAGGCTGACAACTGGGCTCGTTGGATAGCTGGAGTAATTGCACACAAGTCCCGTGAAGAATTCAAGAGCGAACAACTCCATCTGACAGGCCTAAAGGTTAAGCGCCCTTGGCCTACAGAGGCTATAATGTATATTTCATGTTTCTTCATCCACTGATTTACGTGCCTGATAGAATCCCTGCCATGATTACTCGGAATGTCGGATTAACGAGCTGATTGGTGCGTTGCGAAGCCGGACTAGAGTAGCACAAATGTCAGGAAGACCTCATCTGCAAACTCTACCATCTCAGAGGTCATTTTGAAGGGTGCCCATGAGCTACAGGGGCGCAATTTCCCTATTTGAGAAAGTCCCTATGATGTGAACTCTCCTCGTAACCTCATCTTCTGACGTTGACTATCGGAGCTCTGGGACTTGGATAACTGCATTCAATAGCTCGTCGAATAGCCAGACTAGTCGTGAAGAGATCAAATGCATCAACAATCAGGAATAACAGAATTTGAAACTCCATTAAAAAGGGTGCCCCTGAGCTACAGGGGCGCCAAAACTTGTGAACTATTCATTTTCGCAATCTGCAACCTCTGGAATCCTCAACTTCTGACGTCAGTTACCGGAGTTATGAGTCTCAAATAACCTCGCAGGATAGCTCATCGGATAACTGGGTTAATTCCGAAGAGATTGACTGTGTTTATGAGCATATGCCACAAAATCTAGGCCTTCAAAAAGAAGGGCACCCCTGAGCTATAGGGGCGCAATTTTGCTTTTGCCTAAGAAATCTTGATAAATTGACCACTGAAATCTTTGTCTTAGTCACTGAAATGACCATACAAAGGTAAAACTGTCGTCATGAAATGCTCCTCCATCATGAAATGCCTCGTTCTGAATCCCCAATTCAGGTTCTAATCAATGGATATTGCCTTTGACTGACACAACATTGAGAAAACTCCATGCTTGATATTGCCCAAAAACTGTATTTGGCATCATTTTATCAAGGTTTAGACTCTTTTATGCAAAATGCCTTGATGAAGCAAGAAAGTTGGTTTGGGTACAACAGATTGATGAGCATGCCAGAAGTTAAGTCATATTTTTCTTGAGGATCCACATTTTTTTAGTGTCAACATGTGCCTTCATTGGTTCAAAACTTTTTGGTGATATAACTTTGACTAGTCCACAAATGTACTAGTGCAAGATTTTGTGAAACATCTATGTCTTGATGTTTGGGTTATTTAGTTGATTATGTTCTAAGCAATCCATATTTTTTCTCTCTTTGGCACATGGTGGTGGTGAGATGGATCTATCCAAGAGATTCATACTTTATGCCTTGATTTGAGACTTCAAATTACAAGGGTAGAGGGTACTCATTGACATGTTTGTGTATCTCGTATCTAATCCCAAATCTACTTTGACTTAGGATTACAAGGAGGTTTTTCATGGATATGCCCATGTTGGATATGTATTTCTGAAGGTCTTTTTTTTACTTAACCACATCACTAATTAACTACATGGTAGTTAGAAGGTTGATAAGATAGTGGTTAAACCACCTTGTACATTACATGGACTGTTGATGGTGATCAAGAATGAGGAAATGAATGGGGGGCATTGATTTTATGACAATATCTATGCAGAGTTCTCAACTCACATACATCAACATTTCATTAGGTTTATGGATGTACCATAACCTCTTGAGAGAAAGTATGACTACAAACAAAGTATCAAACAGAAGCTATAATATTGACATACCTGCATGATTTAGAATGTGGTAGAGCATGCAAACAACTACTAACAATTACAAGAAGCATCTTACACATTGATATTTTGTATGCACAACATGAATGTGATTCCAAGATTCCTTAAAGTCCTTACAATCTACAAATAGTACATTTATTCAAAGAATATTTTTCAACAAGTTAAAAATTTGGAATATCTTGAGAAATTATGTTGTTTTCATGTTGGACTGGAGCTTACTAGTTCATTAGCCTACAGTTAGATAAATTGTTTAAATAAAGTATCTCAAGTGTACCGTCACACTTTAATTAATTTTCCTCTAATAATGTTACTTGTCCTAATAACATCTGAGTAAAACTTGTGGAGAATTGTTCATTACTCTTGCAAATTAAAATCCTTTGTAATATCCCTGATTAAAACTATTGTATTTTTCTATTGGCGCAACTCCACAGAACAGCAATGATTGAATATTAATTTCAATCAAATCTAACACAATAGGTAGTATAATTATCAAAATATGCAAAAAAGAATTATAAACTCTTACAAAATGAGCAGTCAGCACAACTCACAATAACTGATTACTCCCTTATTACAACTGAAACTGCACTTACAATCAATTCAATTTACCATGCTCAAAACTACAAACCCTTGGCACTAAGAGAGTCACCTTAAACTTAAATAAACAAGCACTGTAAGAGGTGCCCGAATAGCAAATCAGTGAAGCTCAATTACAATCGATGTGTAGAATTGCTCACAACTGGTTTATGGGGTTTCATCCACTAAATAGCTATGAAAATCAGGGGCTCTCTGTCCTCCAATCTCCAATGAGAGATGAACTGCGTGTCCAATCTATTTGGGTAAAATTAATGGATAAACAAGCATGCCTTCTCTCAATCCTTGTCTTGATTAAATATGCAATTGTCCAATTCAGATAAACTACCATGCTCATTGAGCAGAGTAGGCCTGGGTTAAGTGAAATTGCGGTGTAGAAAGATGGAGGATTTTTGTTGGTGGAACAGACATAGGGTTTATCCCACATAGACCATAAAATAATATATACATATTGCGATATGCATATTATTACATGGAACTTGGTTTTTAAGTTCAATAGAGAAGAAGTGCTACCACTAGCAAGGTAGAGAAATTAAGTGTTCAATTTTTGAAAAATTGAACAAGTATTTAGAAGCTTGAGAGCATCAAATATATAGCCAATGAATTAAAGTGAAATGCCTAGATGCATCAACTGATTGAATTTCACCAATTATCCTTTATTTTCACCCATCCCAGCAGTTTGTTATTTTAGGGAATCAGAGGGGCAATTAGGATGTAAAAGTCTTAACTAATGCTTTGACAGCCTAAAGTCTCATTGTGTTGCCAAAACTTCCCAATAATATCGTCCATCACATTCATATAAGTTCCCTGAGAGGTAAACAAGATTTCAAAGCATTTAAGATTTTTTTTTTTTAAATTTGAAACTACCCCAATGAGTAGCCTAAAGTAACCTTGCAGTCACATGTACTTTGCAAGAGATTTAGCTAGATTCATCCCATGGGTAAATAGAAAAACAAACAATCACATCCTCAAAACCACTGAAAGTTGTACAAAGAAAAAATAACAACTGTCTGTTCCCATGTCCCCCAGTTTGTCAATATTATCATATAAAGAATATATAATTATAAAAATTCCTCATCCTTCATATGAGAACAAAGAGTTTCTATGGCACTTTGTATAGCTGTAAGAGACTGCTACCTATGCAGCATATAAACATTTAGAGAAAAATTCTTTTCATGTTTGAAAGCCTAGTTTTGATGGTTATGGAGGTGCCAATTCTCAAATAGTACACATCTCCAACAGGATTCAACTAGCCTTCGAGTTAAGTAGCACATGTAGATAAATGAAAATGCTTTCCTGCTCACTTTATGAATTATGGTGAATCCTTAGTATTTTCACTAACAAGCACAGCACATATAACATTTTATACTTGTTGTAAGCATTAAAGTTAAAAATTAAAGAAGAACTTTCATCATTTCCATTTCAAGAGAAACTTTGAGAAGCATTCAAACGTCTACATTAAAATCAGAGAACTCATGCCATTTGTCTGCAAGCACATGGGATATGGAGAGTAAAATGAAGAAAAAAAATATTACCTCAGTCTCAAATCTTCCATTGATCAATTGAACAGCTTCTTTAAGCATGGACACATCAACATCTCCATTGGGGAGTGGAACAATCATGTTGTCTAACATTATGCGTGTTACCACAGATCTTCCTTGACCAGTATATGACAAAACCTCCTTTACTTCTTCTAAAGTTCTGGTCTCAACCTTCACCAGTAAATTTAAGGATGTGTACAGTTAGCATACAGAATACTATATTTTTCCTTTAAATTTTATAATCACACTATCTTCTATATCCAGTTGTATGTTTTATAAGAATTATAGGCAAGATCTCTCAAGACATGAAAATAATAATAATGAACAAACAATTAATGAACATGCTGGTGTGAAGAACAATCAGTCAACAAATGATTCCCTCCTTTACTTTTACCTTTTCTAATTATGACTTTCTAAGGAACCTGTCAAAACTGCAGTTTAGATGTCCAACACACCAAAAGAAACTATAAGCAAGGATTTCTTATAAAATGCAGAAGCTGCTACACAATCCTCCACCTCGCTTGTACTCATCCTTAGCAGTTGGAAGCTCACATGCTTTGGTAGGCACTGAAGCACTAAATGAAATGTATTAAGTTTCCATCAACGCAAATCAATGTTCTTCAAGGAAGCATCCCCAATTGTTTTTCATTTCCTGAAAGGGGGACATTTTGGAGATGAGGGGATAGGGACAGACTTAGGTTCAGGTATACCACCCTTACTTCCATCATTTGAGGTGAATGCAGTGGATTCAAATGGGGAAATAGAAAGCTGCAAGTTTATCATCACCAAACCCAATCACAAATATGTCAATGTAAAATCAAGGGAGATTGCAGATGAGGCTGTTGCTAAATTCTATGTTGGTAGTGATATTCCTCTCTATGTTGCTCAATGTCCTTTGTAAGAAGGATCTTATTGACAAGTTAAGTAAGACTTGGTTAGATGAGTCATAGAGAGACTAGATTGAGAACCACACTCAGGGAAAAAAATAAAGGTTAACATGTTGACAAAGGAGAGGAAAGTGAAATGGATGACAGCTAGCTACACTTACTCCTTGAGGGCAATTGGTTGCTAACGAAAATGCAAAGATGTTGGGTTTCAATTTCAGATCCCAAGATAAGCCATTAACAAGGTCACTCCTTCGAATGTAGTACAAGTGATTACTGATGCAACACAAGCTTGCAGAGCAGTAGTAGATTGATTCAATCTACCTACATGCACATCTATTGGACCCCTTCTTGTGTGCATGCTATGAACAATGCACTCAAAGACATTGGAAAGATAGAGTGGATGAAACAGGTGGTGGTGGATGTAAGAGAGGTGCAAATGTTCATATGCAAACCATCACACCTCACTGGCATTGTTTCAGACCTCATTGGTATAAATTGAACCACAGCCGGAGACACTTTTACATCATAGTTATTCAATTCAAGCAATCAGACATCCAGATATCAAATTAATCTAGGATGTTTTATGTGCAAAATTTCACTAGGACAAGAGATTGTGTATACTATATCCCATTCAAAAGTGGTAAAATAGATGACTGGCAACTTAGATAAAACATATCCACCCATCACAGTTTTTGAAAATCAGCCTGGGAATGCAATAGCATATTCAGAACAAGGTTAGTAAGAGAAGTGACAAATTACAGATTACCTCTACAGGCATGTGGAGATTGTGCAGCTTTAGATATCGCTCAACAGATGTAATGGCATTAGTGATTGCTCCAGCTACAGAAATATGATTGTCTTTCAGCATTACCATGTCAAAAAGTCCCATTCTGTGATTTTCTCCACCTCCTATCAATACCTGAGTATTTAAAAGAAGAAAATTGATCTAGTATTTCAAAATGAAAAATTAATCTTGTATTTCAATATGCAAGGTATTAATGTAATATTTTAAAATGAAAATTGATCTCGTGTTTCAATAGGCTAAGCATGGTATCAGAGAAAAAAGGTAAACATCATTGTGCTTTTAACTTGAAATACTATAAGTCATTCCCAGATGCTCATTTTAAAGTTTATGACAACAGAACATACTGCCCACTTGTCAACCAATCGTAAAGCTGGTGCAGTTTTCCTAGTTTCTAAGATACGTGCAGGCCTTGCAGCATCAGCCATTGCCTGCCCAAATAGATACAGATAAGTCAAAAACTTGTAGTTGGAAGATAAATTAACCTTCAAACAGGATTTTTGCATAATGCATATCTAAACACTGCATTGGGTACCATATAGAAACCAAATTTCATTATCCAAGATCAAATATTTCAATGAGAAGTACAGAAAAATTTAGCTTATAAGATTGCCTTTTAGCAGCTCAGTTGCTTCATTTTTGACATTCAGAGAAGGCTATTGCAAAACTCCCCATGCAAAATCAAATGAATTGACATAAAAATGGTGTAAATCAAAATGTTGAAACATGTAACCAAAACAATTAACACTGACAGTGATTAAAGAGTGATTAAAGAGCAAGGTAATCATGTTCTCCTATAAAACCACACTGAATTCCTACAAACTACATGTTCAATGAAAGAATGAATTCTCCAAAGCACAATATGACACTGAATAATGATAATGTATACTATCGTGGATCACATAATCTAAATCAAGAAGAAAAAACATACCTTTGTAAGAGTTGCAATTCCACTCATTCGCTGCATGAAGTTGAGGACAACTCTTTCTGCCACAAGAATGTTCCTGGCACTTCCTGCAGAGACCAGTCATTAGATAATCGATGTTACTTTGCCTTTTAGTGTACAATCACTAGGAAAACCAGAAACACAACATACCATATACTGAGCCAAATTGTAGACCTCTCTTCACATCATTCCCATCATTCCGACCCCACTCAACCTGGCTCGCAAAATTCATATTAAAAGATCACTAAAATCTACATGATGCTCATCACCTGTTGGGTTATAGAGTGACAATGTCAAACTATAAAATCACTTATTTCGTATAGCTACATTCTTGTACCTTCAACTGAGGATCCACCTCCTTGAATATCATGTTTGCCATTGCAATTCCAGCAATCACACCATCTTCCTTTGCTAGAAAATGTGCTTCTGCTTCTTGCTCAACTGGAATGGTCGCCAAACAAGATATGTCTCCTGTGATTCCAAGATCATGAATACATCAATAGCAACAAAAATCTTTTTGGGAAAATATTGAATTATAAAAAATCATAAATAAATGCAAAAAATGGAGAAAAACCTGCTGTTTGTGAAATTTAAAGGCATTTCAATAGAATAGAGATATTAAATTGAGTTTAGCCCATTAATCGTGGAATATAGACTTTTATCATTTATGTTCAAATCGCTGATTACATTGCATAAATTACAATCTACTTCATAGTGCATAAAAAATAACTAGAACAATCTACTTTGTACAAAGTCAACCTACAAACTAAGTACAAAGTTCCAAAAAATTAGACCTAGCCAATGACTCTTGCTGCTATGAAGAAAGCTACACTAGAAGGCTGCAGGTTCCGATAATGAAGCTCCTGGGTTAAAGCCTCTCACAAGTCATTCAAACAGATCACTATTCAGGATCAAGAAGGACTCGGCATTTGTGACTGCTAGCAAACCTATTGTCTATTTCAACAGGTGCAATGCTTTTCTCTTTTATCCATAACTCTTCTACTCATCAAGTAGGATATTATTTCCAATAAGATTTTTGTTTTCTGCTCAAATCTCAAACGTTAAATGCTCCATCTTTGATGGGGAATAGCTAAATTCTTGCAGTTGCCATTGATCAACAGCAGGTGGCATCCCCATGTCCTCTTATATTGATTTATATAATTTTAGCAGTTATTAAAAACTTTAAAAACATTAAGTTTGACTTCTGGAAAAAAAAGGTCTGAAAATGCAGTTCAATTAAGACTGAAACATTCAAAAGAGTCAATGATCAGCAATGAAGACATATTGAACAAACAATAGAGATTCTAGCACATATGAGACCATATACGAATAAGAATGATCAAGCTGGATTAGAGCATATGATGAAAAACACACTTATATTGAGAGGGCGGGTGAATCATTATAGAACAAAACTTTACTTCTTCACAACTTAATCAAGCATAGCAATATTACTTCAAGCCCTAATTATCCATAACAATATCATTCACACAAGATGTAGCAATTAAGAACATGCACAAGAGACACAATTTTACATGGAAACCCTTGCGGGAAAAAAAACCACAGCAAAATCTTGCTTGTATAAAACTTCTTACAAAATTCATAGGCACCATCCCACTAGAGACTCCAATCCCCACCACTTAGCACCAACTTAGCAGGAGACTCAAATATCTTCAATAAGAGGCTCCAACCTCCACAAAAACAATATGATAATTTAACTTGCAACTTCTTAGATCTGCCCTAAAACCTTCTCACAAATCTGCTAAATTTCCTCTCATAAATCTGCAATAATGGCTTTCACAAAATCTGAAATAATGTCTTCATAAATCTGCTATAATGTCTTCACAAATCTGCCACAACACAATTCTCCAAATCTGCTGATATGCAGAAAGATATTCGTTAAAAACTTGCCTTGAAAAGTACTTCACAATCCCTTATTATATTTCTTCCAAGGAGGGCAACTCTTTAGAAAAGAGACATTGTTTTCCAAGAGAGCCAACCTTACATTTATAGACACCTCTTCACATAGGTCGGCTAGCATTTAATAATTATTTTATTTTTAATTTCATTGCCCAAGGTGGGCACACCTTTCTAGGGAGTCATCCCACTTTGGAAGGCCCTCAAAAAATATGAACTTAATTTTATTTTTATATGTAAACACCCCTAAATGGGGCGGCTCCAAAAGGCGGGTTGTCTAATTTATTTTAATTTTATTTTGCAATTAAAAAACTTCCAATGGATGCATAACATGGGTGGGCTCATGTGCAAAATATCTTCCAATCCTTTGACATCAATGACAACATTTTTCCAACAATCTCTCCCTTGGTCATTGATGGCAACCCTACAAACTAATAATCTTGAAATGCAATAGGACCATACTTCTCCCCCTGATTCAGATGCTCCCCCTTACTCTACTCCTCCCCCTTTGACATCAATAGCAAAGGCCTTCTAGGGCTGAAAGATAAGGAAATGAATGGATCCCCCTGAACATATGCTTCTATTTATGAACTAGTGACTAGATGAGAGTGATAACACTCCCAATTTCTCCTTCGAGTACTCAAAAGTCTCTTTTGGTAGTGACTTCGTAAAAATATCTGCAATTTGTTCCTTCGTAGCAACATACTCCAACTTCACCTACTGATAAACCACTTGCTCTCTTAGAAAATAATATTTGATCAGAATGTGCTTCATTCTAGAGTGCATATCTGGGTTCTTTGATATGTTAATTGCACTTGTATTATCACAAAAGATGGAAATGGGGTGCTCGTACTCAACCTTGATGTTCTTCAAGGTTTGCTTCATCCAAAGGACTTGAGTGCAACAAGAAGTTGCTGCAATATATTCCGCCTCTACTGAGGACAAAAAGACCAACTCTTGTTTCTTATTTAACCATGATACAAGATTGTGGCCAAGAAAGAATGCACCTCCACTTGTGCTTTTTCTATCATCAATACTGCCAGCCCAATCCCCATCTGTGTATGTAGTGAGGGTGAAATATTCACCTCTTAAGTACCACAACCCAAAATCCATAGTGCCCTTTAGGTACTTGAATATTCTCTTCACTGCTTGCACATGCATTTCCTTTGGTGCTGCCTGAAATCATGCCACTCAGCATAGGTACAGAGTCAAATTGTTACCAAATCATTGGTGAAGTGGCCTTAGTGGGGTGAGAGAGATTGCACCAAAGGAGATTGAGCCTTTCAATGTAGATACATTTGAAAACTATTTCAGAATGACCTATTTTGCCCAAATACCAATTCACCAAAGGAGATTGAGCCTTTCAATGTAGATACATTTGAAAACTATTTTAGAATGACATTTGAAAACTATTTCAAAATGACCTATTTAAGAATGTCTAATTTTGCATCTTTCATAGCTAATGGAATCCATAGGAAATCGGCATCTCTAAAGGTTGATAGTAGGGTCCCTTCTTTGAGATGGTATTCCATGTTGTGCCATATTTTATTGCATCTTGGAGGGAATATCCAGAACTCTCCTCTTCAACTTAGGTGTGGAACCCCAGAAGAAGACCCCATGGCAATTCAGGGAATGACGTACATTTGGGATGCACATTGCTCAACTTCAAACTAGGATATATTTGAAAGGCATTTTTCTTATAAAATGCTAATTCTATTGGGCCATGAGAGGAAGAGATTATCTGATAATGTTACCAAGTTTTTGAGGCCCAGGAATATGCATCCTAATACTAGTTGTGATCACAATTGTAGTGACTGGTTCGAATCTATGGGCAAAGGTTGAGCCCCCATGCTCTTTCGATATGGGTACCTCATAGGGTGACTTTCCTTGAGGCTATTTGGCAATTGAATGAAGCAAACAAAGTCCATCTTAGGCAGCATAAAAAAGACTCTTTCATCCCATCTACATTGAATTTCCCAAATTTTACACTTACTTCAAGGGAAGGATTAGAACTCCCGAGTTCTAAATTAATGGAGTACATAATGAGTACAAAGAAGGGGAGGAAGTTTGACCCTTAGCAATATATTGATGAAATCGGAAAGCAAGTAGGAAGGTCAACCTATGAACATCAATCCGATGAAGCAAAGGACTTGATCAGGAATTGTTCAACCAAAGAAGAGGTTGATAGCAAAAGAGATAAGTGGGTAAGGATTCGCCTTAGAGAAAGGAGAAGAGAGTTCCTTGATGCTAGATACAAAGGTGCATTCATTGAAATCAAAGATCCTATTCTCATGATGCAGAAAATGTTATATAATGTAGAAAGCTTGGGAATGTTGCTTCTAAAGGTTGTTACAAAACCTATCACTAAGGATCCTATAATGGAAGTGCAGCATCAAGAAGAGCAAGGGATGGAACAATCTGTCCACCAGCCCCTTGAGCCACCTGTTATGAAAGTTAGGAATGATACTCCTCATGGAAAGGGAATGCAACCTAAAGAAGTTCAACCTTTGGTGGACTAGTCTATTACAGAGGCAGTTGAGGAAAATGAAGTAGAAAGTTGGAAAATCCAGCAATGTGTTTCTTCACCCAAGAAATATGATATCATTGATATTCCTCTGAAAAAAGACATTGTTGAATTTAGAGGAAGGAGGAAAGAGCAGTACAAGATGTAAGAAATCTGGCATGTGAAAGATTCCTTTCTGATGATGAATTTATTAAATCCACTGAATCCAAAAGATTGCTCTAAGAAAAAAGTCTGATGTACTTAGACAAAAGATTATGGATAACACGCAAGATAAGGAAGATAATAATGAGGATGTAGCTCAAAATGTCTTGAAGGATATTGAGTTTGACATAAGAAAAATGACTCCTGAGAAAGGAAGAAGACTAGTCCAAGAAAGTGGATGTTACTCTTACCAAGATGGGATATATCCTCTGCCATAGCTTTGGACACTATAAGGCAACAAGATGTTGATGAAGATGTTTAGGGTTTGAAGGAGCATGCAAAGGAATTATATTTTGCATCAGGTTTCAGTACCAAACATGAAACCTTAGTCATATGGGCAGTAGCTCCGAAGCACAACAAGCCACAGGTGACCAGAGATATAAATGAGCTCACTGGGAATCTGATTGTGAGGAAACTAAGTCATACCATTGCACCTCAAGAGGCATCCTTGGCAGTTAGTTCAACTCTGTTCAGTGAAGCAGTAGCTAAGAAATTGCAAGCTAACTTCAACAAATTGCAAAGAGATCATATTAAGCTACTGCAGGAGTATAAATAGGTTAAATCAATGGTTACTTTGCCCAAATACATTGCAACAGAGCTGCAACACCTCATGCTACTTTAGGACATATGTCCCAACAAGATAGGGATACACTGATGTTGAGGATCACAGATTTGAAAGAAAAACTGAAGCAAAATCAAAGTGCAAAACCCAAGGCAGGAGTTACAGGAAGGAAAAAAATTATTGACTTAGCCAAAAATCTTTTGAATCATAAAATATCTTGCATTTTGCATAAGGTTGATGTGATGAGCACAAGCTTATACTAAAAGGGGGGGCTGAATCAATATAAGACTTATTTTTACTTTTTCAAATTAACAACCACAATAACTTTAAATACACGTAATTAATCTATGGATGTAGTAAGAACATAATACTCCCCCTGTCTCTATTGCTCCCCCTTTCTCTACTTCTCGCCCATTGACAATTTGACATCAATGGAAAAGGAATCCTCAAAGCTATAAGATAGTGTTGTGATGAGCTCCCCCTAAATAATGCATTTCATCAATGGTTAGATGAAGAGGATATCATTCCCAACTTCTATCTAAGATACTGGAAATTCTCTTTTGGAAGAGGCTTTGTAAAGATGTCTGCAATTTGTTCCTATGTAGCAATATACTTTAACTTCACCTGCTGGTCTGCCACTTGCTCCCTTAAGAAATGATATTTGATTGGAATGTGTTTGGTTAAGGAGTGTATTACAAGATTCTTTGATATATTGATTGCACTTTGTTATCACAAAATATGGATATGGGATGATTATTCTACCTTGATGCCACCCAATGTTTGCTTCATCCAAAGAACCTAAGTGCAACAAGAAGCTGCTGCAATATACTCCAGCTCTACTGTGGATAAGGAAACTAAAGTCTGTTTTTAACTTTACTATGATACAAGACTATTGTCGAGAAAGAATGCACCTCCACTTGTACTCTTTTTGTCATCAACACTACCAGCCCAATCCACATCAGTGTATGTTGCTATGGTGAAATCTTCACCTCTTTGATACCACAACCCAAAATCCAAAGTGCCTTTTAGATATTTAAAAATCCTTTTAACCACTTGCACATGGGTTTCTTTTGGTGTAGCCTAAAACCTTGCTACCATACCAAGTACCTGCATAATGTTAGGTCTTAAAGTTTTCACATATAACAAACTCCCAATCATTGATCTATAAAGAGTGTGATCAGCCTCAGGGGATTCATCATCTTTATTCAAGTTGCACCCTATGACATGGGTGTACTCACAAGTTTGCAATCCTCCATCCCGAATTTCTTCAACATCTCCTTAATATACTTGGTTTGTGAAATAAATATTTCTTTATTTGATTGAGAAATTTGTAACCCAACGAAGGACAACTCACTAAGCATAGACATTTCAAACTCCTACATGTTCATGGCAAACTCTTGGCACATTTTATCAATGCTGCCTCCAAAGACAATATCATCCATATAAACTACAACAATCACCTAATAATCACCTTTAGTTTCAATGTACAAGGTGTTGTCAACAATACCTCTTTTGAAGCTTTGTTGCTGTAGATACTTATCCAATCTTGAGTACCAAGCCCTAGGGGCTTGTTTCAATCCATAAAGTGATTTCTTTAACCTGCATAGATAGTCCTCATTTTTTATAGGATGAATCCTTCAGGCTATTCAATATACACCTCTTCTTTTAAGTTTCAATTCAAAAAAGCTGATTTGACATCCATTTGGTAAACTTTGAGATTCATATCACTTTAGGGCCTCTAGATGAGCAGCAAGGGCAAATATTTTTTTGAAATCAATACCTTCGACTTGAGCATATCCCTTGCATACTAATCTTGCTTTGTTCCTCACAACTTGGCCATTCTCATTTAGTTTGTTTTTGAATACCAAATTAGTGCCAATAACATTCTTATTCTTAGGTCTTGGGACAAGTTCCCAAGTTTCATTTTTCCAATTTGATTCAACTCCTCTTCCATAGCTTTTACCTAGTACTTGTCTTCTTGAGCTTTTGTAAAAATTTGGGTTCTATTTTAGAAAGCAAGGACATGTTTGCATGTTTTGATGTACTAGCTAATCTCCTTGTCTAAATTTTTGTATCTTTGTCACTGAGAATTAGATCTTTTGGATGATTTCTTTGAACAAATCTAGATGGTGTCTTAGGTGGTGCCTTTATGTTTCTTCGCTCAACTACCTTGTGTTCAATTTCTTCCTCCACTTCTTTGCAACTTTCTTCCTCTTGACAATCAACTTCTTGTGCCATTTCTCTTTGAAGCTTTTCATCATCCACTCAAACATTTACACTCTCAATAATTTTGTGCAATCTCTTACTGAAGCATCTATAGGCTTTGCTCCTTGAAGAGTAACCAACGAAAATACCTTCATCTGACCTAGAGTCGAATTTTCCCAAACCTTCTTCATCTCTTCTTATATAACATTTGCTCCCGAATACTTTAAAGTACTTCATTGTCGCAAGCCTACCCTTCCATAGTTCATATGGTGTTTTGGAATTCTTTACTTGGATTTGTCCTCGATTTAGAATGTAGAATACCATATGAACCACTTCTCTCTAAAAAGTTTCTGATAGCTTAGATTCATTTAACATGGTCCTTTCCATTTCCTGAACAATTCTATTTTTCCTTTCCACAACTCCATTTTGTTGTGGAGTCCTTGCAGCAAAAATATCTCTCCTTATACCATGTTGTTCACTGAATTCTTCAAATTCATTTGAAGTGAACTCTCCTCCTCTATCCGATCGTAGGCATTTGATTTTTAGATAAACTCTCTTCTCTATCCTTGGCAGATAAACCCTCTTCGGATGAGCTACTTTCCTCCTTGGAATAGAAGCTTTTCTTGTTTTTGTAAAAACTCTTCTTTTTCTCAAATTTGCCATGTTTGTGACCCTTTTTTCTGTTGAGAATGTTCGCTATCTTTCTTCAGGTTATACTCTTTCTCATCATCACTATTTTTACTTTTATATGGACATTTAGCAGCAAAGTGTCATACTTTTCCACAATTGAAGAAGTTAAACAGCAACTTACCTTTATACTTGTCAGGTCCTTTCTTTAGCTTCCTCACGAAATGAGCTTCCTCTTCGCCTGATTATCATCGAAACAATTGCTTGGTTCGGGCTCTTTGCTCTCCATTTTCTTTGGGGCTTTGAAGGCTGCCTCTTGTTTAGATGTCTTCTCCTTTTCCGTCCTCCTCTCATGTGTAGTGAGGAATCCATGCAACTCATAATTGCTAGGGTATCTAAACCTTTCATTTCTTCAATAGCAAAGACTTTGGCATCAGATTTGAAAGGAAGAGACCTTAACACTTTTTGCACAATTATTGAATCCTCAACCTTGTCTCCAAGACCTCTTATAGTGTTAGCAATTTCATCCACATGAAGTAGACAGGCTGCTTTGTTCTCTTTGTAGACAAATAAAAATGGTTTTGACTTGCAAATCATATTTTCTATGATGACCATGCTTCTCCCTCACATAATTCAATTATTTAATCACATCCTAATGTCATAATTATTCCTCCGTGATTATTTAAATACGTCATTAATTAGTTCTTATTCCCTCTAATAATTAAATAAATTTCTGATAACCAACATTACCATTTTTCCTTCAATTAAATAAATTTATTTATTTAACCCACTTTCCATCCCACCAAATAAATAATTAAAACAATTATTTATTGTCTTTTGTCTCATTCCCATTATGAATTAAACCATTATTTAATTCATAAGTCAACATTCCTCTATAAATTAAATAATTTATATTATTCCAACTACCTCTTTTTCTCCACCATTGATTTAATTACTTTCAATTAAATCTCAACCTTTCATTTCAAAGCTTGCCCTAACTTTGACCTAATGTTGCCCTAACCCTAATCCTCCTTATGACATTGATTCCTAGCCTTTGATCTTAGGGCTTCACCAACTTTTAATCCTGGCCATCCATTCTCAGTTTGGCATTCTTTAAAAGGCCCTCTTTCAAGTCATTTTACACACACAATATGCTTGAGAACTTGAGTACTTGAGCAACCACATTACTTCAATGTTTTGCTTGTCTTTGGCATAGGTTATAGTTGTACTTCAAATCTGAGGGAAATTATACAATTTAAGCAAAGATGGAGAAGGCCAATGGAGGCTTGAAGACTGGGTGATGTTGTTTCACTATTCTTATGATTCTTGTTTTCATTGTTCTCCATTGTTTATTGGGGATTTAGTTTTATTTTATTTGCAATTAAGCTGAAAAATTTTCTCTAGTTACATTTGGTGAACCTGACATATTTCTCCGTTGATTTTTACATGTATTTGTTTGATCTTAAATAACTCGCAGCCACCAATCTTGTGTCATGCAAAGTCAACCTTGTGTCATGCGAAGTTCGTTTGAACATTACGCTTATTGCAAAATCAAAAATTATCTCTAGTTTCTTCTTGACACTCGAAGGTGTGATGAGAACTAAATACTCAATTTGGAGTTGACAAAGTAATTTAAATGTTAACAGTAGGTGTGATGAGAACCAAATACTTAGTTTGGAGTTGACTAAGTATTTTAAATGTCAATATTGTATGAGGAATTTCTTGCATGTTATTTTCTTTGTTTATTTCACTTTTCGATTGCACCATATTCTCGTAAGATATCTGCATCTGCACCATGTTACGCATAGTAGCTTCCTCTGCTTCAAGTTGAGCACCCATCATTGCATTTGCATCTTTCCGCAATGATTTGAAATATTTGGCTGGGAGTTATTTCAAAAAAAATTGCATATGACCCTGCAAATCAAGGCAGCTCATAAATGAAATTTTTTGTTTCACAAGATCTGTGGAATAAAAATTGCATCAGACTATTTCAAATGAAAGGCCTTTGTTCTGACAAAATCTAATGAATTAAGGAAGCCTATTCCAATACCAGTCATTCCGCTGAAAATTTTGCTGCTGGTATGCATTAGAGGGATTCTCATGCCATTGTTCATAGCTGCTCCTGTACTTATTTCTCTCTCTATTGAACACAACTTGCATTCACCTTATTCGCTCCACCCTTTCCATCTCTTCTGCATGCTCTTCTTGAAATTTTTGTTTAACATATTCATTCCAAGATTGCTGTTTAGTTTGCTGGGATCCATTGGTTCGACCTTGCTTCCATGAATATTGTGATTGTGCTTCCATGACATGCCTGCCCCACCACATAAGCTGTGACAGTAGCTCTTATTCGACAGATAATAACAAATCCCCACATTCACATCCCATTGTTCTCTCATTCTTCATTATTTTTGATGTGATTGCTCTTATGTGGGCAAGAAAGCTTTTCCATAGCAATCACATTTGCAATTTATTTGGGCAAGCAAGCTTTTCACGAACTTGAACAAAAATAAAAAGGGAAAATCATAACATTATGGGGTAATTGTTTGTATGCCTGCACATGCTTCCAGATTGTTAGGGCTTGCAGATTGTTTGTTTGTGCAGACCAGATTGTTTGGTGGTGCTGATTAAAGTCATCACTGAATTTTTGTTGGGACTCTATCTTCTTCTCATAAAAACCATTCGGCACCGAAAGTTGGCTGACCACGACATGCATTCATTAATTTTTGTATGTAGAGTCTAACACTGTAGACAAAGAGGAATTTAATGGTAGACCAAGGAAATAAGATTCAAAATCAGATTTCGTTTCCATCTAGCCCACGATATTATTAATGGCTGCACGATGAAACTTACGCTTTACATTTACAACTTGTTGCAGATTTCAATTCAACAGCGAAGACTTTGACACATTATAAATCTGGTGCTGGCTTTTAAAAGAAAGTCAAATTTACAGTTATAAGTTATCACCAGAAGATGGCAGCGAGCTGCTCGCAACATCTACTGTCTTTTTTGTGGCAGATGCGAGCTATCCAATCCAGCATGGTCACTAGTCAAATCGCTGAACTTGCTTTTATTTCCTAAACGGTTTCTTGCACGCTCAGTCTGCAGTAATTCATCTCTGTCGGCACGGCTGTTGAAGAAAAACTTTTGGCCAAATTCAATTCAATTTCTGGTTTTTGTTAATTTGATTCACTTAGATTTCATTTTGTTACTTTACGAATAGATTTTTTTTTAATTTAGAATGAAGTTTAATTTGTGTCAATTTAAATTAATTACTTTAGATTAGTTTTAGATTTTCTTTTAGATTTTTAGATTACTTCCATTTTTAGATTAGATTAAATGTTAGATTTTTAGATTTTTTTTCCATTTAATTAGCTTTTTAGATTCGATCCACTTTCTTTAATTTTAGTTTTCATTTTATTAGATCAAGTTTAGATTAGATGTTACTTTGATTTAAATTTTCAATTAAATTTTACTTAGATTTAGATTTTTTAGCTTTTAATTCAGTTAGATTTTCATTACATTTAGATTAGATTTTAATTTAATTTAGATTTTAATTAGATTTAGATTTTAGATTGTTAATTTTTAAATAACTTTTAGATTTTTAAATATTTTTTAGATTTTAGATTTTTTTTATCCCTTTAATAGATTTAAATTTTACGATTAGATATTTTTAAATTTTTCCAAATTTAGATTTTAATTATAGATTTTGGGACCCTAACTAGACTTTAATTTTAGAGTTACATATATTAATTTAATATAGCTTTATATATATATATAATTGAGCTTAGACTTAGATTTTTCTCTTTTAGATTAATTTTGTCCCTTAACTTTTAATAGTTAAATTACATGTTAATTTTCTTCTTCGTTTAATTGTTGATTTTGGGCTAATCTTTGACTTCTTTCTTGCAGGTTCGAATGTCCACGATTCAAGATTTGCAACATCAACTGTCACTTGTCAAAGATTGGAGACTCAAAACTACTAATCGTGTTTTGTAGGGCTCTTACTTCAATTTTTCTTTATCTAGAGTGCCTTTTTCACATAGAAGGATTAGTGGGCCTAAAAAGAACTTGCATGCTTGAGTTGACATCATAAGTTTGGATTAAAATACACAAAGTGTTTGATGTGTTTGCCTCACACTTCAATTTGGTTATTAAAATGAACAAATGCTTTCAACTTGTGTAGCCTTTGATTCAATAATAGGAGTATCCTCTCCCCTTGCGCAATTGTGTGATCCTGGGTGCAAGAGAAACTGTTATTGACTCTAGGAAATTGGGCCTTCCTTGGCAGGAAAAAGTACTCACCCCAAGGCGACTTAGACCGGCAACAGAGCTCTTTGGCCGAGCTACCCCTAACTGGTATATAAATGTGAATCCTAACAAAAAGCCCAGGATTACGAGTGCGGATGTGTCATACAGACAAAGTAGCACTCCCCAAAACCCTGTTGAGTATAACCTCTTCAAACTGGAGTGCCTCCCAAATGGAGCTTAATCTTTTGCCCCATGTATGGCCACTTGAACAGGGGACCCGAACTAAATACTTTTGTGTAGTAGCCAAAAACCCTCTATCTACTAGCACAACAACGGTCGTTGTGAAGGCATCCACATCTTCGCAGTCTTTAGTAGAGGTGATCAGCCTGCCATGGGAATTTTATGGGGGTTGGAAGCTTGGTTGGCCTAAGAAGAGAGTGCACTGTAAGGGGGAGCCCATGCAACCAAGCTTCTAGATTCACACGCTAAGGATATGCGGCTGGGGAAACCCACGTGGAATCTAACATATATTGTATTGGCCTAACCATAGGATTGTGCTTGTCTTCTTTGTGATTGATTACATATTCAAAATATCGTGTTTGCCAAGTGTTTTCTGGATACTGAAACAAAACAAACAACATTCACAAATCTGGAAACAAACAGTCAACTTCAAATAATTCAGATATTTGACCAAAACATCAAAAAAATCAAACTTTTGCATTCTGCACCGCATTTGCTAAAACACATTAGTTGTTCTGTGCCGCATTTGACAGTCTCTGCAACGCATTTGCTCTGATAAAACACATTTGACTGGTCTAAACCGCAGTTGCTTTCCAAAAGATTGCAGTTCATTTACTAAGCCGCATTTGTGACCCATAGTGCCACATTCGCTTAAACCAAGACGCATTTGACAAATTGAAACACATTCGTGACCTGAAATGACACAATTGCCTATCAATTGGAAAATCACTGTCACTATCAAAAACCCAAGATCAAACATTTCCAATCTATTTTCAGACATATTTCCTCAATAGTCATTGTTCAAAACCAGAAAAAGAATTACTCAAAACCATAGTTACAAGACTCGACTCGGTAAGCCAATTTTTTTGACTCTGACTCTACCGGCCTGCAGAAAGACTCGGCAAATAGAAAAACCCAAGAAATTCAGAGATTTTTAAGGATTTAACACTTGTTTCACGCACCCTTTAATAAATAAACCTTAAAGACACAATAACATCATCAAATAGAAATTACTATGATCTCATACACAAACATACATCGATCACATAAGTATAAACGCAAATTTTAGCTGAAGGAAATAACACATTCAAATATATAAATATTGTCAAATGTATACAAAACTCATGGAATATGAAATCCATGGCATCAAAACAAATATCAAAATTAAAAATATAAGTCTATGGCTCAAAAGAGCTTGCATTACTCATCCCAACATCACGACAAGTCATGCGCTAGTGTCTAAGATAGGTCATAGATGATGATGCAGCCATGATATTTTCTTGCATCTCAATGATTGGTGTGTATATTCAAGTGAGGAATTTATTATTAAATTTTTATTGTAGCCTTCAAGACTGCATGCTTTGTTGTCTAATGTATGGAACAAGATAATCCTTGATTATGGCTTTGACTGCAAAAGATGCAAAGATTTACAACAGGGGATATGTATTTTGTAGGTTTAATGATCATGATTCATCATTGGCCTATAACATGCTTAGACCTATAGTTTGATGAGGTTTTGGGGGAAACACCCCAATAGGATGCCCTTCGCGGGGGTCTGGGGGCAGCGCCCCCAGCGGGGTCAAGGGGCAGCGCCCCTTGTGGGGGTTTGGGGGCAACGCCCCCAGCGGGGTCAAGGGGCAGCGCCCCCAGCGGGGTCGAGGGGCAGCGCCCTGGGCGCGCTCCCTGTCGCGATACAGGGCGGGGTCGAGGGGCGGAGCCCCCGCCACCAAGCCCAAATGAAGACCTTCAAAACCACACAAATCTTCATGGCGCGCACCATTTAATTAAAAAAATTGTAAATTAAAGACACTAATTACATATTTAAAAAACATCAAGGTCGAGATTTAGCCATTTAATTAAGCAGTTCTGAAACTTTAAAATGTGTTTTTTTGACACACACGCCCACAAACTGATGGCCGAGTCTTTGGCTCGGACTCGGCGAGTCTGGCGAGTCTCGCGAGTCTCGGCGAGGCAAGTTCTGGCAGCCGAGTCCCAAAGACTTCCACTCAGCCAGATCTAAGACTCACTGAAGTCTAGGCGTAGTCTTGTAACACCGCTTTCAAAACCTCATCCTTACATTTTAATTTGCATTTAGTTTCACCATAGGTCTACCATTTCACATCCTAGTTGCACCTTAGAGTCCATCATCATCATTTCCAGCAATAAACCAACTTTTAGGTCCTCATTTTTGTAGACTTGAGAATAGGAAAACTTACCATACCTTGTCAAATCTTTGTCTTCAAGATTAAATTGTCATTGGACTTAATCATAATCAATCTCTTAGTCTCTTGTCCTTTTTGTGAGTCACTTCCCACTCATAAGTCTAGTGTGGAAACCTCACTTTGTCATTTTGTCATCTTGTCAGCTAGTCCTACAAACAAGTCCCTTGACAATCCAAATTGAGACATTGACCAAACCTTGAATGGTTAGTGTACTTTTCTTTAAGTCTACCAAAAGTGATTGCACCTTAGAGTTTCCTTAGACCTTGCATTCTGCATATCATACCTCAAAACTTTAGTCCATTATTCATTTTAGTTCCTCCCCTTTTACATTGTCACTTTGCATTAGTCATTTCCTTTAAGCAACATTATCATTTTGCAAGGTCATCCCTTTATTCCAAAAATACAAAAACATAGATTAGTGTCATCCTCACACTTAGTTGTCGTTATCATTCCCCCATTTGAGCAATACTTTTATGGTTGAGACTAGACTCCAAAGGAAAAGAAGACAAATGGATCCTTTCAGACAAGGCAATAACCCGTACAACATGAACTCAAACACAAACATGGGGGCATCTTTTATCAATCTTTTCAACGACATAAACAAACCATCTTCCTCTCAAAATCCATTTGAATCATTCATACAGAGAGACCAAAATGAGCAAGTGCTTGCAGAGGACTTAGAGGGTGCAGCCCAAAATCCTGAAGTAGCCTCCTTTGTAGAGGAGTTGGTCTTGAACGATCCTGACAGATATTTAGCTATGCTCTTAGACCAAGGGGCCAAGTTACCACGAGGCTTTGACATTAACACCATAAGACCCGCTTCTCCCGATGACACGAAACAACCTAATCAGTCACACTCGACACCTCAACAAAACACAAACAATACCTCCACCACACAAAATAATACAAACACCATCAATGCTACCTCTAGTGGCACCTCCAATCCAAAAACCTCCAACTCGATCAATGCAACATCCATTGGAGGGGCACCAACCATGTCACAAGCCATGTCACAATCAATGCCTACAATGTCAACAACATCCTCACAATCAATCGGAGCTACCTTTGGATCCTCATCAATGGGGGAAAGCTCTTCAAACCCCCTATTTGGAGCTTCATCTAGTACCATGGGAGCATCATCATCAAATCCTTTCATTGGGACCTCATTTAATCCCTTTGGAGGAAGTAAATGACATATTGTTATTAGAGGACCACAACCAAATGTCAACACATCATCACAATTCAATACCAATACTTCCCAATGGGAAAAACACCAACATTCCCCATGGACAATTCTATCAATTTGGACAAGGCAATCAAATGACACAACATACACCAAATTATTTAAGGTCAACACATCCCGCAAATATCAACTAATATGGCTAGAGGACACATTCCCACATATGCATCACACATTCACACACATCAACACATCCCTAATCAAAATGTGCAATACCAACAACATTCAAATCAAAACATGCCATACCTCTCACACCAACACATTTCACAACTAAATCAAAACACCTCATCCCAACAAATGGGGACCCATGGGATACCCATCACTCCCATGTGTGATGCAACAAACAATCCCATAATCCACGCTTTGATAGCTCAAGTGGCAAACTTACCAAAAAAAAAATAAAGACCACACAAATGTCTACTAAAAAGCCACACATGTCATATGACCTATGCCCATACCCTTTTGACACAAGTCTATGCATGCCACCATTCCCTCCTGGGTATATGGCACCAAACTTCACTAAGTACAAAGGCAAGACAAACCCACTTGAACACATTCGAGAATTCACAACCAATTGTATGGACATTGCATATGAACACACTTACTTGATGAGACTCTTCTCCAAGAGTCTAACAGGACCCACACTTGAATGGTTTTCCACTTTGAAGGGGATAAAAACATGGGACGAACTTGCAGACAAATTTGTGAAAAATTATGCTTATAGCATTGACACAGACACCTCCATCACTAGCTTATGCACACTTACACAAGAAGATGTTGGTGAAACTTTTATCCCATTTTTCTAAAGATGGAGAAGTCTAGCAAGTTGTCACATTGACATACCTGAAAAAGAGAAAGTTGACATGTTTGTCCAAACACTCCTAGGTCCATTGAAATACGGCTTACAAGTCCACTATTGCACAACTTTTGCAGACTTAGTCGAAAGAGGAGTCCAACTGGAAAAAGCCATTATTGCTAAAAGAGAACTGAAATATGGCCCTAAGAACACAAACACAAACCAGCCTTCAGACAAGAACAAATACTGGGTCAAGAACAAACATGTAACCAATGATGGCATTGTTGACACTAAGATAGTCAACACAATGGGTCCTATACTTACTCTTAAAGGAGTTCAACCACAAAACACATAAATAATCACACAGACACCTGCTGCTACTGCCATTCAAAATCATCAAAACAATCAAAACTAATGGCAGTCTCGTCAACCTAGACAATTCTCGAGAAGTCGCACATATACCCCTTTGGGTGAGCCAATCGAGGACATCCTCAAAAAGCTCCTTCAAAACTGTGTCATTACACTAGAAGACCCTAAACCATATGACCCAGGACAATTTAAGCCATCATGGTGGGATGACAATGCTTTTTGTGATTACCACCACACTAAAGGACATAAAACCTCTTCTTGTCGACAATTAAAGAATTTGGTCCAAGACCTCATCGAAAATCGCACAATTGAAGTGGGTGGGCCACAATTTGCATCAAATGCAAACCATACTATTCACAAGAACCCACTACAAGACCATGGCTCAAATAAAGCCTCAACGTCAGGTCCTAGGACAAATAATAATCAAGCCAATTACGCTCACACCGCATACGGTTATTCCGGTGCAACTATTATTAACCATGTCCGGACCAATGATGAATACGTTAATACCATCACTGTCAAAAGAGCCCTTGAAGGTAACGCCACTACCCGAAGCGGCAAAGTCACCAGAGTTCGTCCTCCTCCTCCTAGGCAACCAAAAATCATGATACTCGGTCCATCCGCTAGGCAATCACAACCTAGCTCATCTGCAAAGCAGTTGCAACCTAAGAGTCAGTTTAACCTTATCGATCAATTAGGAAAAACCCCTGCACAAATTTCCATACTTGAGCTGCTTCACATTTCTCCCACGCATAAGACTATACTTGATAAAACCTTGCAAGAGTCATTTGTCCCTACGGATATTGATGTCCACCAATTTGAGGCCATGGTGGGATACCTCACTACACCCCATCACATAACATTTTCAAACCAAGATTATTCGTCACCAAAGACCAATCATAACGACGCCTTACACATCGAAGTCTTTGTCCACAAACATAAGGTCAAACAAGTTTTAGTAGATGGTAGAGCAGGACTGAACATCTATTCCTTAAAACTGGTTAAGGCTCTAGATTTTTCTGATGCTTGTGTAGACACTACAAAGAGCATAGTTATCAAGGCATATGATGATGAAGAACGCTCCTCTCGAGGCATAATCACACTCCCTATTCGGATAGGAGTAGTCATTGTGGATACAACCTGTCAAGTCCTAGATCTGGAACTTCCTTACAATATTTTGCTTGGTCAACCTTGGATTCATGCCCTAAAGGCTGTCCCTTCCACCTATCACCAATGCTTGAAGTTCCCTTTTGAAGGTACTGAAATTACCATATATGGAGATCTCGACCCATTTCAGTATTGTACAAATTTGAGAGGCATCTCTAAGTGCCAAGTGCCCATTAACCATGAAGCTTCAACAACTTCTTTCTCCAAATACATTGATCCATCCACACTTGCTAAGCCCTCGACGTCTACATTCATCGCTTCGACCTCTGCATCCACCTTGTCGACAGCCATATCCACCTCTTTGACATCCACCACATCATCCACCACCCCAAGTGTTGATCCCAATGTCAAGATCCAAGACCAAGGGTGTGGAGAATATAAGCTAAACACGACCTACTGCATAACAAAAATACCCAAGTCTCCTAAGGTCTATGGCAAGCCTTGTTTCATGATAGAGCCAAAGGAAGTTTTCAAAATTCCTCCAAAAACAATATTCATAAAATGGGGCGACATGAGCAAAGAAGACACAAAAGATGTATTGTCTTGGATCTACAGAGACCCTGAAAGTCCACCCCCATTGCCAGTAGAGATATATGGTAAAGGCTATGACATAGGAAGGGCAAACGGCTATGATGGAACTAGTGGCCTTGGCAAAGACAAAACAAGACGGGAACCCCTAATGCCTACTGGAAGACCAAAACGTCTTGGGTTAGGGTTAGGACCACTTGAATCTGGCGATCAAAGTACCAATGTACTTTCTAGTGAGAAAGTGAATTCTTCGGAATGTGTTGAGACAACTAAAGACCCCTTTACCGAAACTGACTAACAAGAATGGGAATTTGGCTCCCAACGATCCCTAAGTGATTGTTGCCTTGATGACTTGTTCCTTGAACCTGGAGAACCTACATTTGAAGAGAGGTTCTAGCAAATGTTTAAGCTTGATCCGACACCAAATAATGACAACTCTAAAGTCTTGAGGAACAATTCCAAGTCTGAATTATATTCTAGCCCCATTGACCATCCTTCCACCAAACCCTTCCAACCCTCTGACAACAATGACCCTCACTTGGAATCATCCGACTCACCACATGACACTACCGACCCCAATGCCAGTCCATTTGTCCCTTATGTTGACAATGAGTATGAATCAAGTGAAGACGAATATTGGATAGAATCTGATGTGGAGTTAGATGATGACAATTTTATCTTTAACCTCTCTGAATCCGTCAGCATGCTCTGCGTCCTCCCCACCATTCACCAATACTGATGATGGTATTTCCTTAGTCTACCCACAACTAATCGATTGGGATTAACAAGGCCCGCCAGTTATGGACATATTTCAAAATGATGAGGCCATTGCAGAATTCATGGGATTGCATGAGGGTATACCAAGTGGAGACCACAAGGCTGGATTTGCTATTGACCTAGACTGTGCAGCCTACTTTAGGGAGACTGTTCCATCCTCTAGTCGCAAAATGAAAAAGAAAAATAAAACAAAAATGACACGTCTTAAGGTGAAAACCGAAAGGCACCTTCTAACGATAAAATAGTAAAAATAAAGGGCATATCTGAGGGTGAAAACCTCACTGAGGCGCCCAAGGATGGAGGATTGGACTTTTTCCCCGTAGATCGAGAAAAATCAGCAATGCTTGTTGAAGAAACCATCCAAGTCAACATAGCTACCGTAGAAGACCCCAAAATGGTACTCTTTGCTGCATCATTTTTAGAAGAAAAGCCAAAATTCCAACAGTTTCTCTCAGAACAAAAGATAAATTTTGCGTGGTCTTATGCTGACATGCCAGGATTGGATTTAGAGTTAGTATTGCACAACTTGCCATTATTGCCAGATGCTAAACCAGTTAAGCAAACGTTAAGGAAAATGCACCCACAAGTGGCCTTACTAGTCAAAGTTGAACTCAAGAAATTGTTGGATGCGAGTTTCGTCAGATCCATTGACTATGCAGAATGGATATCTAACCTTGTCCCTATCACAAAGCCCACTCGACAAATATGCATTTGCACAGATTTTCGTGATCTCAACAACGCATGCATGAAGGATGACTTCCCATTGCCAAATATAGACATTATTGTTGACCTGACAGTAGGATATGAGATGCTATCTCTTATGGATGCTTTCTCAAGTTATAATCAGATTCGTATTGCCCCTGAAGATCAACACAAAACTGCTTTCACATGTCCTTGGGGTACATATTGCTAGACTGTCATGCCATTCGGTCTCAAAAATGCAGGCGCCACATATCAAAGAGCCATGACGACAATATTCCATGACATGATACACACATTGATGGAAGACTATGTAGATGACCTTTTGGCAAAATCCTTGACACAGAAAGACCATCTCAAGGTGTTGGACAAAGTCTTCAAGAGACTAGAAAAATACAAGATTCGCTTGAACCCGAAGAAATGCGTCTTTGGTGTGACATCAAGTAAACTGTTGGGGTACATAGTTTCCTGTAGAGGTATTGAAGTAGACCCCGCCAAAGTAAGAGCTATATTGGACATGCCTCCTCCCAAGGGAATCAGTGACCTAAGAACATTACAGGGCAGACTTCAATCCATTAGACGCTTCATTGCTCAACTTGCAGACAAATGTCAACTATTCCAGTATCTCCTGCACAAGGGTATCCCCTTTGTGTGGACAAATAAATGCCAGACAGCATTCAAACAAATAAAACAATACTTATTGTCACCTCCAGTCCTCATGCCTCCCATTCAAGGAAAGCCATTAATTTTATACATTTTTGCAACCACTTCAGCACTGGGGGCATTACTGGCACAAAATGACTATGAAGAAAAAGAAAGAGCCATATATTACATCAGTTGGACACTAGTTGGATACGAGCTAAATTACACACCTATTGAACATGCTTGTCTAGCAGTTATTTTCACAACCCAAAAATTAAGGCACTACATGTTAAATCATAAGACAGACGGTAGCAAAGATTGATCCTTTGAAGTACCTTCTAAGTCGCGCTGCATTGACAGGACGTCTAGCAAAATGGGTTATGGTCCTAAGTGAGTATGACATTCAATATGTGGAACGAAAAGCTATGAAAGGACAAGTGATAGTGGACCAACTCGCAGATGCACCTGTACCAGACAATAACCCTCTTCTAGCGGATTTCCAGACGAGCCCATATTCCACACAGAGCCTAAAATGCCTTGGAAATTATACTTTGATGGGTCTCATACTAGTCATGGCGCAAGAATATTGTTTATCACCCCACAAGGAGACTCCATCCCAAAGTCATTCCGCATCGCATTTCCTTGCACAAATAACATAGCGGAATATGAGGCACTCATTATAGGAATCCGAATGGCTGTAAAGTGGAAAATTAGGAACCTTCAAGTCTTCGGTGACTCCCAATTGGTTATAAATTAGGTCAATGACGAGTACGACACTAAGGATGAAAAGCTAATGCCTTACAAATGCATGGTCAATAGTTTTCTAACATACTTTCACATGTTGACCTTTGAACATATCCCAAGGGCACAAAATAAGGCTGCAGACGCCATGGCAACAATTGGGTCTCTTCTTGACATTCCTAGTAATGTTCCACAATTTGAGTTCTTGGTAGAGCACTTATTGGTTCCAGCATACGATGTCCTAGAATCAGAAATGGTATGCGAGCTTGTTGGTCCCAACTCCCCATGGTATAAAGACATTTATGACTACCTTCATTCACAGACCCTTCCCCCTAACCTGTCCAATAACCAGAGAAAGTCCTTTATCCGCAAAGTCGCATGATACACCATTATCAATGACACCCTTTACCTCCGTAGCTTTGACAACACCCTTCTTCGCTGTCTTGACACTGATGAAGCAAAATCGACCTTACGAGAAGTACATGAGGGTATATGCGGATCCCATTCAAGTGGCCCGACCTTAGCCAAAAAGATTACGAGACTCAGGTACTATTGGCCGACAATGGAAAAGGACACACTGGAGTTTGTGAGAACATGTCACCAATGTCAAATTCACAGTGACTTAATTCATGCACTAGCACAAGAATTGAGGCCAATCACTTCTCCTTGGCCTTTCACACAATGGGGACTTGATCTCGTGGGCAAGATTCACCCTACATCCTCCAATGGCCATAAGTTCATAATTACCGCCACTAAGTATTTCACTAAGTGGATAGAAGCCATCCTGCTCACTTACATCACTGACAATCAAATCTCCAAGTTTATCCTCAATTATATCATTTGTTAGTATGGCATTCCACAATCCATCATCACAGATAACAGTCGTTCCATTCAAAAATCGGGATGTCTGTGAACTTTGTGAACGCTTCCATATCCGACACCACTTCTCCACGCCTTACTACCCACAAGGAAATGGTCAAGTTGAGGCATCTAATAAAACAATCATCAAACTTCTTAAGAAGGCCCTCAATGACGATGGTCGTGACTGGCACATACAACTCAATCCTGCCTTGTGGGCATACCACACTAGCATCCGCACTCCCACCGAAGCCACTCCATTCGCCCTCGTCTTTGGAGTTGAAGCCAGCTTGCCCATTGAGGTTGAAATTCCATCTTTTCGAGTCTCTATGAAGGGTCTAATCAATGATGAAGAATATAGACAGTCACAAATGCATGAATTAGAAATGCTAGACGAACGCAGACATAATGCCTTGAACCACTTGCAGGCATATCAAAATCATCTTTGCAGAAGCTACAACAAGAGAGTGATGACTTGAAATTTTGACATTGGTGACCTGGTTCTCATGCAGAATCCTAAGAATCAATTCGACAGAGAAAAACCAGGCTAGCTACTCCAAATATCAAATTGGCTAGGTCCTTACATCATCACGTCCTCTTTTGGTTTTGGAGCATATCAACTAGCTACTCCAGACGGTGAACAACTGACAGAGCCCATCAACAGTCTACATCTTCGGAAGTTCTATGCATAGCATCGAGAAGTCTGGCTGAAACCCTTAAAAATACAAAAAAAAAAAAAAAATGATGACAAAAAAATAAAAAGAAATAATTTGTCCAATAGTGAAAACCTAGTAAATAGACACTTTGGATAAGTACCATGGTGAAAACCTGGCAAACAGGCGCCATGTGTAGTCATTCATCACTTTGCCATCTACAGTCACTCTATCTACCTTGGACCAAAATAAACATCCACTTTTTCAATATTATCACGACATTCACTTTGCCATCATGCCATTTCTTTCCATGGCCGACAATGGTTGACATCAAGTCTCGCACACCGTCCACTGTCCATACTGAGCACGTCCTTTGCATCCTATTCTGCTTGGCTCGTTCTTGACACAACTAGGGGCAACCTTTTATCATGTGACTACAATGGGTATCGCACATGGTCCTGACAGTTGCAAAAGTCCTGAAAAAAAATCCATAAAATGTCCTAAAAAAATCCATAAAAATTAGAAAATGTCCTGAAAAATATCCAAAAAAATCAAAACATGTCAAAAAAAACACAAAAACATCCAGATACCATTCAAAAATCCCAAAAATAGAGTCAGAGTCAGTCATGTCAGTCTTTGTCCTCGTCGAACTACGAGATCTCTGCGCATTTGCTATGTAGGCAAGGCCATCATCGATGTGCCCCCGAGGCCCCCTAGGTTCAATCCCTTAGGGTTCGTCAAGTCAATTCAAAACATGTTAATTCATCTTCAATATGTTCGTTCGTCCCTGTCGAACTACGAGGTCTCTGAGTGCATGACGTAGCCAAGGCCATCTGTCGATGAGCCCCTGAGGCCACCTAGGTCAATCCTTTAGGGTTTGTCATTTTGGTCAAATAAGTCAGACATAGTCACACTCAGAAACAAGACAGTCATTTGAACGTCAACATTCAAATCGCAAACTAACAGACAACATAGTCCAGTCAGTCATCAAGCCAAACATCAGTCAAATTGCCAACACAATGTCAACCTAGTCACTTTATGGTCCCCTTCAAGATGTGTCATTGGAATTGGACCCCGTCAAAACGTCATTTTCCTTTTCAAGATGTCTCTTTCTTGACGACAAGCTCCGTCACCTAGTCATTGGCCTTTTCAGGATATGTCCTTCCTGACTACAGGCATCATCAAAACGTCAATACTATTAGACTATCAAATTGTCAAATTGTCAAACTATCACGCAATCAACCTTCGACACACAAATCTTGGTTTATATTGAATGGTTGTTGATTTTGCTGGTCTATTTTGTCTTATCTTTTTATTGTTTTGTCTCTTGGTCATGTTACTAGCTGCCTCAAGGATGTCCCATGAAGGATTTAGAGGTGCAATGACGTCTCATGACCTGTTTTTCCTTGATTGATGTCTTGGGTGTGTCTCGACAAAAAGACTGGGGCAACTTAGCCCTTAGTATGAGTTAGGACATTCTTTGTCTATGAATGTCTGTTTTTCGCAAGTGGACAACCTTGCACACTTTGATCTATGTCATATCATGGTGTTTTTTGTCCATTTGTCACATTTTACCGCCCAATGATGATTATGCAACACCTATGATGTTATTTGGCAGCATATTGAAGTATTCTTTTTTTTCCTCCTAACATCTATGTCTTCCACACTCACATTTCCTCTATTCCTTTGTCCTCTCATCTTCTCATCCATTTCGAGAGCACACTCGTGTTCTTTCAACCTGCCTATCCTCTCGAGGGGGCATAGCACCCTCCTCATCATCCTTCCTCTCCTCACTTTCACACTGGAGCATATTTTTGACTTGTTCTTTAACACAATGCAATAAACTGCATCATGTCAAAGAGGGGCAAAATGTAGACACATAAAAATGGCCTCGACTTGCAAATCATATTTTCTATGATGACCATGCTTCTCCCTCACATAATTCAATTATTTAATCACATCCTCATGTCATAATTATTCCTCATTTATTTAAATACGTCACTAATTAATTCTTATTCCCTCTAATAATTAAATAAATTTCTGATAACCAACATTACCATTTTTCCTTCAATTAAATAAATTTATTTATTTAACCCACTTTCCATCCCACCAAATAAATAATTAAAACAATTATTTATTGCCTTTTGTCTCATTCCCATTTATAAATTAAACTATTATTTAATTTATAAATCAACATTCCTCCATAAATTAAATAATTTATATTATTCCAACTACCTCTTTTTCTCCACCATTGATTTAATTGTTTTCAATTAAATCTCAACCCTTCACTTCAAAGTTTTCCCTAACTTTGACCTAATGTTGCCCTAACCCTAATCCTCCTTATGACATTGATTCCTGGCCTTTGATCTTAAGGCTTCACCAACTTTTAATCATGGCCATCCATTCTCAGTTTGGCATTCTTTAAAAGGCCCTCTTCCAAGTCATTTTACACACACAATATGCTTGAGAACTTGAATACTTGAGCAACCACATTACTTCAATATTTTGCTTGTCTTTGGCATAGGTTATAATTGTACTTCAAATCTAAGGGAAATTATACAATTTAAGCAAGATGGAGAAGGCCAATGGCTTGAAGACTAGGTGATGTTGTTTCACTATTCTTATGATTCTTGTTTTCATTGTTCTCCATTGTTTATTGGGGATTTAGTTTTATTCTATTTGCAATTAAGCTGAAAACTTTTCTCTAGTTACACTCTTAATCTTCCATCTTCAAGCTCTCCAATTGCCTTCTATGAGTTTGGAGCTTAGCTTTCTTAGCCTTGTCATCTCCTTCATAGATCTTTTGAAGTTTGTCCCACATTTCTTTTGTGGATGCACAATGCATCACTTTGACAAATTTTGATTCCAATATTCCATAAAATTGCATTCATGGCTTTTGCATTGTTCTCACTTGCCTTCTTTCTAGCCAGATCCATTGGTGGAGATGATGGAGCGATATAACCATCTACTACTGATTGCCAAATATTTGTAATGTCCCCTTCTCGAACCTGACCTTTCCAGTGACCGTTGGCCTTTTTCTGGAAACCCGAAGGCTAGTCGGAAGGTAAAATTAGGGTTTCCTATTTTTAAGGATGTCCTTGCTCAGAGTTAGTGGATTCAATGGCGGATTCTTTCTGGGTTTTCAGAGAGCTTCGCAGTGGTATGTTCATCTCGGCTTTCTGAGCATTTCCAGGAATTTACTATTTTTAGTAAATTCTATTTTTGGCAGTAAACAGGTTGGTCTCAGGCAGTTGACTTTCCCCTTCAGTTGACTCAAGTGGCGTATTCAGTTTCGGGCTTCAGAATGCAGTTTTGGAGAGATGAGCTCATTTCACTTAAAAATAACATTATATTTTAAATGTTATTTTATCACCTTGGCCTAGCCAAATAACTTAATGTTATTTTAAAAGGTGGACTTGAAGGGTGGCGCCATCATTGAGGATATATTAAATTTATATTGAATTTATCAAAGTCAAAACTAAGCCTTAAGGAGGACGCATTTATTTAAGTGAGAAATTTAATTAAATGAAGTCAAAAATTAAAGATGCATGGAAAAGGATGCCATCTCTTGTGATTAGGGTTTTGACTCTGGAAAAGAAGTTAGGGTTTCAAGGAAGGTCAACAGAAACTTATAAAAGACAGCCTTGGGTTCTCTTTTGGATATCTTTGGTCTATGCTAATGTTATGCTGCCGAAATGGTTGCGGAATTGCTTCGAGGAATGAATGCCTCCTAGTCTGGGCTCGACTTCGTGCTTGAGAGACAGCACCTAGTGGAGAGGTTCGATTATTTAAGATAGATTTGTGAGTTCATTGGTTTTTGTGCATTGTAGACATCATTGTAATTCGTCAGATCTTATTTCAGCATATTAGAGGTATTTCTAAAGTGCAGTTTAGCTACAGCAGATCCACGTTTATATTCATAACTCAAAAAATACAAAAGAGTTCGTTCTGGGTATTGCATTGATAGTAGTGTCTAGGAAGGGCGAATATTTGTCTCCAATCTCAGATTTTAATGTGTGGTATTTAATTTTTAAAGACAAGTCGAACTTTCCAGCAGGCCGTACCATTGCTGATTGCATTGATTTTTGTGCAAATTAATTGTTAGCTTTTCAAAGCTGTTTCTTGCATTTGATTTAGGCGCCTCTTCATTATCAGCAGTTTGCATATAAGATTAGGCCATTTGGGTGAACATCGAGGGAGTTACGAACTATTTAGTGAATTCTTATGTTGCTGTTTCAAAGAGTTTAAAGTACAGATCTGTCAAGAACAGTACACAGAAATCTGCATTTATGATTTGGGTTTTGGCATTAAGATTTACTTAACGCTTGTAGCAGATTTATAATTGAAAGTATTCTTTGCAAAGTGTTGATATCTTGACATTGCAGGCAATAATTGTCAAATGTAAACTGGCAGTAGTACTGACCAGTATTCTCAATATTGCTTTGTCATTATTTGTAATACTCTTCATGCTTTCAGTTTTAGAGCAAAATAGTGATAACTCCGCCCTATGGTCGCTACTGTCCATTCTGGATGAGCAAGCACATTCTGGGTGTCGAGAAGTTTCCTCTTTCAGCATTATTTCTTTCCAGCATTGCTTTGTAATTCACTCCGTCATATGGTCGCCCCTCACTCCGCATTGGATTGGGTAGCACATACTTGACGTTGAGTTCCTTTCTGCAATTAGAATAGAAGACCCTCTGACCAATGCTCACCATCATCGGTGCCATACTGGTTAGAGTTGCTTTCTTGCACGTTTTGGTTTTCTCATCTAACCTTAACGGGTGCACTGCTTTGTAAATGGTTAATTGAAAAAACAAAAAATTTGGCTCGGAATATTTCAAATATCGAATCCAAAAGCCCTTAAGTAGGTGCACATCCTTACGCTCTAGAAAGCATAGTTTGTTCCATCGAACATTAGAGCCCTATTGGAGGAGAATCCTTCTTGGCAAGCTCCATGTGCGCTCTTAAGATCTTCTAGCAATTAAGCTATACTTTTAAGGAACCGCCTTTGATACGAATTGATGAGCACAAGCTTATACTAAGAGGGGCGGATAAATCAATATAAGACTATTTTTTACTATTTCAAATTAACAACCACAATAACTTTAAATACACAATATCAACAAATAAGAACACAAGAGGAACACAAGATTTATGTGGAAGCGCTTTTAGGAGAAAACAACAAAAAGTTATTGCTTAAATAAAAATCACTTACAAACTTTGTAGGAAACCAACCTACTAGAGACACCAATCCCCAACACTTGACCACCAACTCAATATGAGACACCAATCTCTTTCAATATGAGGCACCAACCTCTTGAAAGACAAAGTATTGTTCTTCTTGATAATCCTCCAAAAACAAACTGCCTTTGAATAATCTTCAATTATTTTCTCTTTAACAAAATCTGCTGGTGTATATATGATTTATCAATTTGTCTTCCACATACACTCTTCTCCTCAATCCACAAACTCTATTTATACCTTCACCAAAAGAGGTGACTTCATGAAGAGATGCATTACTACAAAAAGGAGGCAACTCTTCATTATTTTATACCTTTTCCATGCACCCTTTCATAGGTGTTAATGGTATAGCAGCTTCGGTAGCTCCTTCCAGCTCAACTCCTTCGTGGAAATATAATTGAATGATAGCCGTTGGCTATTCAAGTTATATTTATTATTATTGTTATTGTTTATCTTCACATTGTATAGCCGACATGAGTAGATTTGAACTCATCTTGTTCTGTTATTAAGAAGACATTTAATGCGTGTTTATTAATTAAGGCCGACCTCTTGTGAAGAGGTGTGTATAATATTTATCTAGGCCGACTTCATTCAACAAGATATGCAATCTCTTAAGGCCGACATGAAGGATTAGTTTCAACCCACTCATTTGTATATATATTCAGTTTGTTCGATCATTTTACTCAAGTGCAATCTTAGCTATTATTCCAGTGCGAACACAGCTGATGATAAAGTGTGAACTTAGCTGATATTAAAGAGCGAATTTACCAGATCGGTGATATCAATCAAGTGCGAACTTGTCAGAGATTTAAGAGCGAACATACCAGTTCAGTGATTCCAATCAAGTGCGAATACAAGGTACAGATTGACGTCAGTTTGCAATATACTCAAGTGCGAATATAACAAGCAAAGTGCGAATTCAGAATACAAGGGCGAACATTGCACAGTGTTGAGCTAACGCAGATTGAAGACAATCCAGTGCATAGATTGAAGACCTTCGAGTGCAAAGTGAACATTGCCAGATCTGTGTTCTGATATTGCCAGGTGTGATTTCGAGGTTGTTATCTGTCATTCAATATTGCCAGGTGCTGTATATCGGTCTGGTGTTAGACCTCATTGTAATTTGTAAAATTGCCACTGTTACATCAAATATAAGAGAGATCTTTGTTGCTGGGTTTTTCTCCCTCAAGAGGAGGGTTTTCCCAGGGTATATGCTGTGTTATTTTGTCTGATTTCGAATTAATTTTCTGTGCATTTAATCTGTTCACATAAATTTAACAATAGGAAACTTAGGTGCTCCAAAAGGGGTCAGCCCCTTTAGAAAATAATAATTTATTTAATTTTAGTTTCATAAAAATGGGCACCACTATGAGGGGGTCAGCGGAATTTAAAAATAATTTAATTAAAAAAATTTAACTCATGAGGGTGCTAAACATGAGGGAGATCGACCATATAAGGATGAATTTAATTTTTATTTTATTGCTTCCTTGTGAGGATAAAAACTTCTCTTGGAATGATGCGATTTAGTGACCTTTGGCCATTGCAATTTCTTCAACTTGGATCAGCAAATTTCATCATGATATTTCTTGACATCAATGATATTAAATTTGCCATCAATCTCCATACACCTTTGACATCAATGACAATTATTCTAACATGATGATGTTTGGGCTTGCTATGACAATTTGAGGAGAGCTCAAGTTAGCGAAGTCAGCAATGAGACAGCATTAAGACAAATATTGAGAATGTGGATTCCATGCATGCTGACTATGAACACTATCCAGAGTATGTGAAATATAATCCCAATGCCCCTAGAGAAATATCAAATACTCATGAGGCCATTGGGCTCTTGAGTGACATTTCTACATTTCAAAGAAGATTTGATTTGACACTCAATGATAAGTTGAGTAATTTCAAGGCCATTGAGGAACATTTGCTACCTTCAATACTCGATGATGGCGGAAAAATGAAATCATTAGATGATTAAAAAGCAGAACTTCATAGCACTACTTCAACTCTGGTCACATCAATTACCCAAGAAGATCAAAATTGATCCAATCCTGTGTAATGCAAAAATCAATAGCTTGCTAAAATTAGAATCAGGACTAGAGAATTTTATTAAGGAAACAAAGATACTCCTTGACACAAGGTGCATGGCCCAACAAAATAAATTGGTGAGAATTTTTAAGCACATGTGGCCATTAGATGAGGGATTTTCCAAGTGGATGGGAAAGTTTTCGTAAAGCTTGTGTGATGTTGATTTTTCACGTCACCCAGACTCTGACAAGATCTGCTAAGTGTGCAGGTTGACATTTCAATTTGCATTCTTATTATTTGTTGGAAGGGGTTAATTTTCAATTTGCATTCTTATAAGTTTTTTGTAATGGTGCCTTGGTTCCTCTAGGGTTTTTCTCTTTTCTCTTACTTAGAGCTTTATGAATTCAAAGGAAAATGTGAGAATTCTTTTAAGAATGTGTGAAATTGGAATGAGGAAAGTCTAGTCAGATTGATTCTTCAGCAGAAGCTTGGACTCGGCCAGAAGCTTCCCATGGAGTATGATGACTTCACTTGGAAAGAGGGTAATGTGCTTTCCCATTGTTTCATGCATGTGGCTTTGCTTTCTCAATAAGCCTCATAAGGAACACACTACATTCCAATTTCTGCCTTGAAGCCTTCGGTGTTCTCTTATTCAATTTGGCGGGTGTGGAAGATGTTTTAGCTCTCAATGAGCCACCCCTAATTATTAATGGTAAATTGTTCCTGGACGATTGCTGGGGTATGGAAGCAAATGGTTCTCTCTTGTTTGGGCATCCTTCATCTTCCTATTCCAACTAACCATTCTAGGTTAGGCATGACTGAAGCATCCCACACAAGTTCCATGCTAAGTATTTTTTCTCTGGATAGTTTATGGGAGCATCAACCTGTCTAGTCTACTTCTCATTCCAGCATGTCAAATTTGCTTCTCCAATGCCATATTTGTCTTCAATGGTCATCGCCATAGACCAAGCAATCAAGAGTGGGTCTCCTACACATTTTTCCACATTGCCTCAGCAAGCAACAAGCCACTAATCCATGTGGGTGGGTCAAGCATAATTGAGCTTTCCCCAGTTTTTCAAATGGCTTAGAGGCTCTTGTGAACTGCTCTCAAGAAGTTCACAAGTCTTTGCATCCATTCAATTGCATGACTGTTCATCAAGCTGTTGCAGAATGACACGTGTCAACCCATCCATGGGCTTTCACAAATTTTTCCTCTATAAAGGGAATGCTCATTGTAAAAGAGGTTGGAAAAAAGCAAGATATGATAGTTGTACCAAGTTTGTAATAGGAAATACAGTGTTGTTGTATCTATATCAATTTCTGTTGTAACACTAAATTTTATGATGAAAATATATGAATACATGCTATACAGTTGTTGTCGTCTCCATTCTTGTAATGTAATGTTCCTTTGAAATGAATAATCAAGGATTATGAATTTCTCTGCACACATTTCTTGTGTTTGAATTATTTGTCTGCGTAAGTTTTTGCTTAAGGAATGATACAATTCTTTCATGGAAAATAATGGGGAATGTTATTATTGCAAGTGGAATATTAAGTAGGATATAATCTGTTTAAGCCATTTGTTGGTCGTATTGTTGCAAGAAAACAGTACAAAGTTAACGACTTAAGACCACCTGAAAATATTTGTTGTTAAAATAGAAGGGTGATACTATATAGTGACTCTGTGTTACCTAAAATAAGCACCAGTCCATCTCTAAGTATTCTTCCCAGCCCATGCATCATTAAAATAACAAATCTCAATGAATTGAATTTATTCTTAATTATGTTGTTTGCTCATACATGAACGTTGATAATAGAAGGAACCAACTATCCACTCTTGTAAACTTACAAATACTTGTCATAATATATCATTATTTTTATCTGCTTTACATTGCGATGTAACTACTGCAAGTATTTTAACCAATGTATCATAAAGGTTTACCCACCTTGGTCTTGGAAAGCCAGAAATGCAAGAGAGATTGATCTAGGTATCTCTCTTGTTTGTTGGCCAACTTCTCAACATTTTCAATCATAAGATCTTGAATTTTTCTAGGAACTGTTGAATACAGGTTGGAGAACCAACACAGCCTATACAAATTCAGCTTGGACTCACATACATGGTTACCAAATAAGAGAAATGTTTGATGACTTTCCATATTCTGGAAACAAATCATTTCTTCTCATACAAGTCACTTCAACGACATTACATGTACAGATATACACATCTCCTATGGCAAAATAAAGTAATAAAAACAAAAGAGAAATAGAGAGGAATTTCCTCAATCAAGAGATTCTGTAGTCATTTTCCCCTCTACCTCCCATGCAGAGATGCCAATGCACATATTGGAAATAAAATCCAACTGTGGTCATGTGAAGTTGTCACAGCACTGGAAGAAGGAAGGTAAATAAAAAATAATGCAAATTGCATGGGTATAAATTATCAAACCCATGTATTGTACACAATTTGATGGCAATTAAAATTAAAAAAATAGGCAAAAATCAGGAATCTTTTTCAAGGAAAACTATGGGATTTTTGGCGTTTCATGATTAATCACAATTTTGCAATTTTATTCCATTTTTTGCTTCTATGCATCAAATAGCAAGCAATAATATAAATCCCCCTGTAGATCTTGCCATGTACCTACATGGTACATGAATTAAATATGTAATTCATTTATAGCTTACATAATGAAATATATGATCTGAAAGGAAATGGAATTGGGTGATACATTATATATACACACAAAGAGGCACAGATGGTAAGTCATGACCTTATGAAGTGATAGGTTGCATTTGTAAATAGTGACCATTGATAACCAACAATGCTTAATTTGGTATATAGCAATCCTGATCACATCATTCTTTTTGCTAAAAATGACATAGGATTTTGTCTGGCATGGTGATGCTGAAGGAAAAAATACTTACAATCAATTTATGCTCTGTTTTAACATCCTGCGCTGGCATGCTTAAACTGAAGTTGCTATTCATTCAACATTTTTGTATGCATTTGCAGAATTTGATTTAGATGGTTAAGTCAATAGAGATACAAAAATACCATGGCTTTGAATAAATGATTAGCAATCTGCCAATCAGTGGACAAAAAATGTGGGGGCAAGCAATCATTTTATAATTCATTTTGTTCTCTGCAAATGAGACACCTGACTTTATGACTCTCTTAAAATAGAATGAATTAGCAAAAATATCATATCATACATGTGCCAACCCTTGTTAATATTTTTTGCTAATGGAAAAGAGAATTATATCAATAGAAAGGCTAACAGCCCAGATAAATAAATCACCTTAAAGATAGACATATACAACCAGTAAAGTATTGCTCATGGACCATGAGACAGGGAGCTATTTCAAGCAAACCACTCCATAGAAAGAGATAGCGACCTATTGACTTCAAAAGGGCTTCTCAGAAATACTTTAAAAACCACAAATAGAGATATACAATCAATACAATATTGTCAAGATTGAGAAAAGAGAAATAGCCACTTACAACTAACCCTGAGATGAGGAAATTTTTCATGGACAATTAATCCTTACATATGTTGAACCAGTACATCCAGGAGCAGAATTAGAACCACGATTGAGGTTTGGATATATGGTCCATATTGTCAGTAAAAGTTGCGATGGAGTTTGCATATGCTGGACATATGTAAAACCTGTTTCCAGACTCTATTCATTAATCCTACACCTAACATTACTCATTACCTTTAAGTTTTTAACACTTTGAAAATTGGCAACTGTATTGTACAGGCCTCTTAATCAAGGATGGTTGATGATTTAACGTAATCAAATATGCTCATTCCTGTTATCACCTGCATTTAAGAGCTGCTAGGATTCAGATTCCTTGGATGAAGGGCATGTCTCTCTTAATCCATCTAACAAGCTACTGAAGTTTGAATAGGGCATGCTTGTCTTTGGCATAGCCTATTCAATGGTGTCCAATTCTGTATGTGCACCCTTGTTAGCCAGGGAATCTTCTGCTTCCAACACAGTTTCTGGTGCTTGCCTAAGATTAGCATGAGGAATTTTCCTTATTACCATTTGCACCATGCTTATAAGATTTGGCAGATTCCAGGTGACAACATCTTCCTTCTTCTGTCCTTGCAAAAGTTGTATGGTAAGTTGGGATCTCCTTTTGACTTTTATACATGCAATGTATTTGCTAGTATTTCATGGCACAAAAGTCTACAAGTAAGTGAGCCTCGTTGTTTGTATTGTGGCCCTCTTTGGAAACATAATATCAAAGATCTGCATAGTTCCACCAAGTTTCGGGGACGGGGACGGGGGGACGGCAGGGGACGGGTCTCGGGGGCGCGGGGGCGGGGGCCCTAAGTTTGGGGACGGCGGGGGGACGGCGGCGGGGGGGCGGAGAGGGGGCGGTGCGCTGAAATACATATAGTACTTGAAAAATTAGTTATAAAAAGATGTATAACTGTAAAAGCCTAAGGAATAAGTAAATTTTAGAGTTTAAACACATTGCAATGATTTCATTGAACTAGTGAACATTGAAACAATGAAAATCAAAATGAAAATATACTTGTAACTTAATAGACATTGTGATTGGAACGAGAACTAGTTGTTTCATAATTTGAATTTCAAAATTTCATAGTCATGATTCATAATTACAATCAAGTATCAACTATCAAGTTATCAACACAACAGTGTTCAAACTTCAAAAACAAAATACTAAATACTAAATAGCTAATGGCTTGATGCCTCTAATGATCTAATCATCTCCAACTCCAATCTCCATGTCAATCTCCTCATCACTGGAACCATCGGACGAGGACCCTAAATGCTCAAGCTCATCTAAACAAATACCAACCAGCCCTGTCTGTGTAGCATCTTCATCTATCTGTGCTGGCTCTTCTGGCTCTACATCCCATCTGGCTGCTGGACTCTCCTTGTATGTAGTTGTGCTGCGATCAATGAGACGTAAGGCACTATGGACAGCCACAAGCTTCTCTGCCCTCCTAGAAGTGAGCCTATTCCTCTTAACAGAGTGGATGAAGTTATAAGTGGACCAGTTCCTCTCAGAAGCAGAAGAACTAGAAACCTGGGACAGCAAACGAATAGCTAGAGTAGTAATCAAAGATCTAGGCCCATGCATAGTCCACCACAACTTGGGGTCCTCCTGTGACATAGTCTCCAAATCTACTTTGGCTGCCTCTGAATATCCCCAAAGAGTAGCAAATTTTGTCCACTCAGTACAAAGCAAGCTGGCCTCTATAGGATCATACATTTTGTCAATGGCCTTCATGAACCCTTCCTTCACCTCAACATCCTCCATAGGTGTCATTCTGCCGGGACGTGGCACATACCACTTTGAGTTCAATGCGTAGGCAGCCATGTGTAAGGAAGTGTTGAGTTTCTCCCATCTATGCTGAATGATTGGATAAATATGCTCGGTGTAGAATTGCATTGTGGGGTCCTCTCGCACTTTAGCCTTCATTTGATCAAGCATGGAATCAATACACTCGTATACCTCTCCAAGGGAAGGTGCATTAGAATCCCCAAATCTAATAACTTTGAAGACTGGCTCAATGATGGAGACAATATACTTGGCATCAGCCCAAAAGACATCATTCTTCACCACCTCCTTAACCCTCAATCCCTGCTGTGTCTTCGACTCAGGCCATCTGTTCCATTCTGCTGTCATTACCATTAGTTGCAATGGCTCTTGCAACTCAAGCATCCTCTCCAAGAGAATAAAGTATGATGCATACCGAGTCTCTACAGGCTTCAGGAATTCCTTCTTGGAGAAGGACCTGAAAAGTGCATGTGAATGATGATGGTTGCAGATAAACATCTGCACATCTCTAGCATCACTGACAATAGATTTGATCCAGCTGATTTTACCCATGTCCTTAAGTGCATTATTCATAGCATGCACACAACAAGGAGTCCAAAAAATATGTCTATAGGCTGCCTCAATCAACCTCCCTGCAGCTCTGCACACATGGGCCGCATCTGTCACTACCTGCACCACATTTTGTGGCCCAACCTCTGAAATATTCCGAGCCAAATTTTTTCGTTTTTTCAATTGCAAGTTTACAAACCAATGCACCCGTTAAGGTTAGCAGCTAAACCAAAACGTGCTGAAGCAACTCTAACCAGAATGTACACCAGGATCCCGATGTGGGCAAGGTGTGAGCATTGGTCAGAGGATCTAAATCAAAATGCTTATGCAAGAACTCTAACCAAGAATGGCGCCGATGATGGCGAGCATATGGTCAGAGGATCTTCTACACTAAGTACTGAAAGGGAACTTGACACCAAGTATGTGCTACCCAATCCAGTATGGAGTTGAGGCGACCATATGGCGGAGTATTACAAAATTACAATGCTTGAAAGAAATAACTGAAATGCTGAAAATACTCAACACCCAGAATGTGCTTTCTAACCCATAGTGGGAAAGTAGCTACCATAGGGCAGAGATGTAACTATTACAAAACAACTTCACAATGAAAAGTGAGCATTACAAATCAGAATTGAACAAGCTTGAGAATTACTGCCAGTACTACTGTCAGTTTACAAAATGAAGATCCTTCGCCTATCAAGAGCATAGGAATTTGAAAGATTAGCATTACATCATATAAGAACTCTCCGTGGCTTGATTAGAGATGCCGGTTCAATAAATCGCTCAATGATCAAATAATAATTCTATTTTTCCACAAATCTGCACTTTTAAATTAAAAACCAGCAACCTAGGAATTCACTCATATGCTCATATCTCTCTCATTTCTCACCCAAATGATCTCAAATCTGATGCAATAGACCCTCAAAATGATGGCGCCTAACTTAGTAATAAGAAATGGCATCTAAAAATGGTTATTAATTACTGACATGAATCCCAACGCACTCAGAAAGTACGGTCTTCAAGGAATGACGGATTTGCATTATAAAATCATAAGCTTCGTATTAAAATCTGCAAATATTCATGAAGGGTCACTTCCAACAGAGAAAACCAATGAGACAATACCCAGAACGACTCTTTGTGTATTTTATGACTTATGATTAAAAACATCAATCTGCTACAATGAATGTGCAACTCCAGAAAACCACTAATATGCATAAAACTGATTTACATATCCTCACAAAGACTAAAAATGCAGAAATCTCACAATAAAACATTCAAACTACACTATCTCACCACTAGTCGCTATCTTTCAAGCGAGAAGCAATGCCCAAACTAGGAGGCCTTCATTCCTCGAAGCAATCCCAAAGCCAATCCGGCAGCATAACATTTCTGTAGATAAAAGATAATCTCAATGATAACCAATGGCCTCCTTTTATAATTTTCAGATGATCTTTCTCGAAACCCTAAACTTCCTTTTCAAACCAAACCCTAATCCTCCAATAGAAGGCGTCCCACTTTTCCAAGCAAACTTTGACTTTTAATAATACTTTATTTCCTTCTTGAAATTGGCATCCAATTTGAGCTTGGGTTAATCTTTACTTTATAAGAAATATAATTAATTTCTTTCAATGAGGCGCCCACCCATAAAGACATCTTTTAAAACAACTTAAAGTGACGAGCTAGGCCAAGGGGGTCAATGTTAAAATATAACATTAAAGCATGACTTTAATTAAATAATTCGACTTATCTCTCCAATTGAGCCCCGAAGCCATAAATGAGCAAGCCAACTGATCAGTCTGAAGTAGAAAGTCAACCATGCCGAAACCAACAGGAACACTGCCAAAAATAGAATTTACTAAAAATAGTAAATTCCTGAAGATGCTCAGAATGCCAAGAAGAACATATCACTGCGAAGCTCTCTGAAAACCCAGAAAGAATCCACCATTGAATCAACCAACCTCGAGCAAGAGCATCCTTCAAAACAAGAAACCCTAATTTTACCTTCCGAGTAGCCTATGGGTCTCCAGAATAGGCCAACGGTCACTAGAAAGATCATGCTCGAGAAGGGGACATTACAATCCGCCCTTCCCAAAATTGCTTGTCCTCAAGCAATACCACCACAACTCCAGAAATTTTTAAAACTAAACCATACGCAAACAAGTATGATCCTTGGTTCCCAAACCCATCGCAGGAAGGACCCACCATGCCAATGCTACACCACTCTGATCACATCCATGAAATCATCATGCCTATGCTGCACTAACCTTCCTTGTAACCCCGAAGTGTTACCATCCATGATACTCAAACTGAAAGATCTTAAAGGAGGGGGATCAAAATCATGCAACATCTCATGTCCACAATTCCCCGAATTAACAGTATCAACCATACTACTGTCAATCACAATTCTAAGCAATAGGAAAGATAGTCTACTCAAATCAAAATCGAACTCCTCAGCATACCTCCACATGGTAACAAACGGAACCATGACTGCAAATGTGACATCTACAAATCTTCTTGCAAGGAGGAAAGCAATCCTTTGCAAGAGCTCAACGAACTCATACTCATGTCTCCGCATGAAGCTACTATGCCTCATCTGAATTATACTGACACAACCATGAAGACTACAGAAAACACTCATAGTTCCAGCCCCATGAGTCTCAGAATGGTGAACCAAAGCATGTGAGAGACTACTGTCCTGAATCAACACTGAGAGTAAACTGTCAAAGTTTACATCACAAACCATCATAAGATGAATTTGGAGAGTAGGAAAGGTGTGAAGGAACAAATAATTGCTGCTGATCAAGGCTAGAATCAGCGTAGTGCAATCTGATTCTCGAGTCCTACACAAAGGAAAACAACAACACCACTCAAAATCCCAAGCGTGAGCATGTGAGATGACCATCGAGCTACAAGGTGACACCTCCAAAGTGGTTGGAAAACACACTAGATCCACCTCCATGAGAAAACTACCACTTCTTTGATCAGGAGTGATGAACCAACTTTCCTGAATGCGAGAAACGCAACATGTAAGGTGGCTGGTCTCCCTCAAACCAGCAAGCTCGAGTCTCAAAATTTGTCCTGGTCTTAGCCGAGAAACACTCTCAAGAGCAACCAATCGTTCGTTTCTCCAACCCATACTCAAAATTTCTCTCCAACCCAATTGTTGCTGAACAAATAACCCCATCAAGTGGCGGACAAAGAAAGGAACAACATCAACAAATTTGGAAATTTGATCCTTATTCCTCCAATAGCCCTTTCCAAATGTAATAAGCTTTATCAAGCCAAGTTGAGAATCCCAAGCACAGATACCCCACTGAAAATGATTTTCAACACAATGCAAGGTAATCTCAATGCATCCCCAAGAGCTAGTAAGGATCAAGTGTATACTGAAGAGATTGATGCCTCCTCTATTGAACCCTTGAAGCCTATCCATGAAAGTTTCAACAACAATGGAGCATGAAATATTAAATGACCTCAAAACCAACTCCAAAAATGGACTAATAAATGCCAAAGCATCATTCAACCCAAGGGATGGATTGACAAGCATACAAACACCGAGTTCTAGTCCATTTTTCTTCCCTACTTCATGAGTAACAAAACTGAAATCTTTGCTCCTTGCTGCTGTAATGAAGTTACCAGCAGCTACCAAGTCTTGCTTTGTTAACACCTTGGTGTCGGGGATGTTGAAATCTCCTCGAATCAACACTTCCCATGTAGAAACTCCATCCTCAAACCCACTTATGCATCCATTACAACTCAACATACATGGCACATCCTCATGGAGTGATATCAAGGCATCCTTAGATTGGAGTTCATGCTTGACCTCATGCTTGGTCACTTCACTACTTGACTCATTTTTCAAAACAAAGAGAGGATTGTCATAAGTTGCTTCAGCACCCACTTCAAAGAAGGGATTGTCAAAGACTTGGAAGCCATTCCTTTCGTCTCGCTGCCCCAAATCTGCACATGCAACTTCTGATTTTCTTGAAATGCTTTCAAGATCAAACTCCTTTTGAAGACAGTCAAGATCTCCAATCACTTGATTGATTTTTTCAGCTCTTTGTGCATTCTCTTGCTCCTTGAAAAGTTTGAAATCTGCAAACTGGTCTTCAACCTCTGTTAGATCCAACTGAGTTTCTTTCAACTCGTCTTTTATTAATTTAAGCTCCAGAGTGAGCTCATCAATCGTACTCTCATTTTTATGAAAAGCACAAATGGCCTTCTTTGCAACTTTAATGACATGATCCCGTTCTCCAATAGAGTGCACGAACTCGGATTTCAAGGTCTCCAAGGAATCTCTAATAAGTTGCAAATTAGGAAGAGTAACTTCATCGGTCACTCCTCTACGTCTCTCTTCAAGCTGAGCCTTCCAGTAAAGCTCTTCAACCAAGCTATGTGCGTGATCAAACAGGGATAGAGCTTGCACTTCCCTATCAACGAACACTTTGAATTGTCCTTCCCACTCATAAGAATGCGAAGATGGTGAATTGCTGGTTGGCTGCTCTTCAAAATCAGAACTTTGTTTTGTGACATCGCTATCCTCAGAACTGCTCCAACCTTCTTGTCTTTCATCCTCAACTAACGGAGAATGTTCAATGTCATGGAGAGGGACATACTCCACAGTTTCTTCGTCCTCAAGCTTGCAATCAGCTTCTTGCCTTGGTAGATCAGCCTTGTGTTCTAAAACCACATTGAACCTTTCTTCTTCAAAAGCCGTAAGGTCTTCAAGCTCTTCATCCACCTCACTGTCATCTTGATCAAAGGCTATGGCAGCTCCTGACTCAAACGAACAATCATTGAATGTTGGTTTGACAGTTTCGGAACGTAACAACATCCTCCTTGGTGGCTGCAATCAACTTGAAGGGATCACCATGGAGCTCTTCAGAGTAAGCTTCTTCATCAAAAACAACTTCTCCTTCGGCCTCCTCATAGCTTGCAAGGCAGACAATATTTTGGTCTTCATCAGGATCAAAGGGAAATTCATCCCACAAAGGTTCTTTGTTATACCTCGGTGCCAACACACCTGGATCCCAAATGCCAAGGGGTTGACTGAGATGATCAACAGGAAGAGGTTTTTCATGCTTCACTAGAAGTATTGACTCAATGAATAAGTCAGATCCTGAATCTCTTAAGCTGATATCTTCAAAAACATTTTCTTCCAATGGTTTGGTTTGCTGGTCAAACCCAAATCCAACAAGGTCACCACCGAAATGAAGTGAAGATTCTTCGATGCTGCTTGTTTCGAAAACTTCACCTCCATTATCTTTTATGGAACCATCATGAGAAAGTATGTCGCTGATTTCCTCATGTGGAACTTCTTGGGGAGTTGAGACAGCAACAAGAGTAAAACTATCCACCACCAATTCTTCAACACGAGGTGGTACAGTCACGTTGGAATCATTACCAACTTCATCACTTTGGCACTGCTCATAGGCTGATTCAACGGGACCATAAGTATTCCCTTCTACTTGCTCTTCTTCAGCAAACTCATCCCATACAACAGTACTACTAAAATCTTCAGTGAAGCCCTTAGCTTCAAGACCTTCATAGGTTGAATCTTTATTAGGATTCAAGACTGTCGTCCTGTTCTTTTCACCAAGCTGATCTTCATCACTTCCTATTACATGCAAGTCCAGGGAAGTATTATGGGGTTCTACTCTTAACTCATCACTTGCCACGGTATCTTCATCAAGCTCACGATCATTCTGATGTGGCATGTGCACCTTTCTATCCCAACTTGCAGACTTAGCATAAATCTTTCTGACTCCCCATTTTATGTCAGGATCCTTCATTAGCGTACACAGTTCATGCATTAACTCAAGTAGTGACTTCTCTGTAGTCATCTCTTTCTGTACGTAATGTCTGGTATCTCTATCACACATCTGTCAAATGAACTTTGTTGGGCACAGGATGGCAGGATCTTGGCTCTGATACCACTGAAATATTCCGAGCCAAATTTTTTCGTTTTTTCAATTGCAAGTTTACGAACCAATGCACCCGTTAAGGTTAGCAGCTAAACCAAAACGTGTTGAAGCAACTCTAACCAGAATGTACACCAGGATCCCGATGTGGGCAAGGTGTGAGCATTGGTCAGAGGATCTAAATCAAAATGCTTATGCAAGAACTCTAACCAAGAATGGCGCCGATGATGGCGAGCATATGGTCAGAGGATCTTCTACATTAAGTACTGAAAGGGAACTCGACACCAAGTATGTGCTATCCAATCCAGTATGGAGTTGAGGCAACCATATGGCGGAGTATTACAAAATTACAATGCTTGAAAGAAATAACTGAAATGCTGAAAATACTCAACACCCAGAATGTGCTTTCTAACCCATAGTGGGAAAGTAGCTACCATAGGGCGGAGATGTAACTATTACAAACAATTTCACAATGAAAAGTGAGCATTACAAACCAGAATTGAACAAGCTTGAGAATTACTGCCAGTACTACTGTCAGTTTACAAAATGAAGATCCTTCGCCTGTCAAGAGCATAGGAATTTGAAAGATTAGCATTACATCATATAAGAACTCTCCGTGGCTTGATTAGAGATGCCGGTTCAATAAATCTCTCAATGATCAAATAATAATTCTGTTTTTCCACAAATCTGCACTTTTAAATTAAAAACCAGCAACCTAGGAATTCACTCATATGCTCATATCTCTCTCATTTCTCACCCAAATGATCTCAAATCTGATGCAATAGACCCTCAAAATGATGGCGCCTAACTTAGTAATAAGAAATGGCATCTAAAAATGGTTATTAATTACTGACACGAATCCCAACGCACTCCAGAAAGTACGGCCTTCAAGGAATGACGGATTTGCATTATAAAATCATAAGCTTCGTATTAAAATCTGCAAATATTCATGAAGGGTCGCTTCCAACAGAGAAAACCAATGAGACAATACCCAGAACGACTCTTTGTGTATTTTATGACTTATGATTAAAAACATCAATCTGCTACAATGAATGTGCAACTCCAGAAAACCACTAATATGCATAAAACTGATTTACATATCCTCATAAAGACTAAAAATGCAGAAATCTCACAATAAAACATTCAAACTACACTATCTCACCACTAGTCGCTATCTTTCAAGCGAGAAGCAATGCCCAAACTAGGAGGCCTTCATTCCTCGAAGCAATCCCAAAGCCAATCCGGCAGCATAACATTTCTGTAGATAAAAGATAATCTCAATGATAACCAATGGCCTCCTTTTATAATTTTCAGATGATCTTTCTCGAAACCCTAAACTTCCTTTTCAAACCAAACCCTAATCCTCCAATAGAAGGCGTCCCACTTTTCCAAGCAAACTTTGACTTTTAATAATACTTTATTTCCTTCTTGAAATTGGCATCCAATTTGAGCTTGGGTTAATCTTTACTTTATAAGAAATATAATTAATTTCTTTCAATGAGGCGCCCACCCATAAAGACATCTTTTAAAACAACTTAAAGTGACGAGCTAGGCCAAGGGGGTCAATGTTAAAATATAACATTAAAACATGACTTTAATTAAATAATTCGACTTATCTCTCCAATTGAGCCCCGAAGCCATAAATGAGCAAGCCAACTGATCAGTCTGAAGTAGAAAGTCAACCATGCCGAAACCAACAGGAACACTGCCAGAAATAGAATTTACTAAAAATAGTAAATTCCTGAAGATGCTCAGAATGCCAAGAAGAACATATCACTGCGAAGCTCTCTGAAAACCCAGAAAGAATCCGCCATTGAATCAACCAACCTCGAGCAAGAGCATCCTTCAAAACAAGAAACCCTAATTTTACCTTCTGAGTAGCCTACGGGTCTCCGGAATAGGCCAACGGTCACTGGAAAGATCATGCTCGAGAAGGGGACATTACAACCTCCTCTACAGCATCCTTGAGGATCTGAAACTGATAATGGGCATCCTTGCTATGCCCTGAACAATCAATAGCCCTAAGGAAATAAGGGCAATCAATAGCCCTAAGGAAATACGGGCCCGCTACAGATGTGACAATGATATTGATGAGTGGACGATGCCTAATGTCCGTCCACCCATCCATGACTATGCTGCATCCGCTTGTGACCCAGGTTCTCTTCATCTTCTCCATCAAAATATTAATCTTGGAATAGTTTTGATCCAAGATTGTTGTCCTCAATTTATTCTCCCCTGGTGGCACATATGATTGTCCTGCCCTTATTATTTTTGACACAGCTTCCTTATAATAAGGAGAGCGAGCCACGTGGAATGGAATGCCATTGGCAAAGAAGAATTTGCCAATGGCATCATCTGCCTCATCCTTTGCCTGCACATTGAATAAACTTGCTAAAGGTTGTGAAGATGCCATCTTACGTTTCCCCCTAGGCTCTGCTGCACTTGAACTGAACGGATTTGGTGGCCTTTGACTTTGCAAAATAGAAGTAGACACTGCTGAAATCTGATCACCCATACTCTTACGTTGCAATGTAGCAGATGTAGGCACTTCATCCTCACTACAACCCCATAATTTTAAAATTTCAGCCCTGTACTTCAAATTATTTGCCACAGCTTTGCATACATCTACACCTTTGCCTCGAACAAGAAGAAAATGTGCATTAGTTCTTGTAATGCTGCCAAACCATGTAAGCTCACACATGTGACACTTCCATAATCTAGTGCCCCCAGTTGCCCCAGGCTTTGCTGCTACCTTGGATGCAAATTGTTTTAAAGGTTTATTTGGATCAAAGGGGCCCTTGGCCCATTCTTGAAGGAGTTCTGAAGGGCAGCTATTATTTTTACTACCAATGGAACTTGTGGTAGTTTGAGTATTTGAGGCTGAGCCATGTTGTACTTGTGGTTGAACTTCACCCTCAACCTCCCCTCTTATTTGAAAGTCAGGATCATCTGATGAATCATTAACACTTTGAATGTCTGGTTCATCATCACTTCTATTGTCTGACTGTGAGTGTGAACTCATTATGATGATGATGCTGCAAAAACAATGTTAAAAAATAAAAAATAATCAGACCTACGATGTAAAAAAAAAAATTAAAAATCAGACCTATAAAGTGGAAGCACAGGCAAGGCATGTGAACTGTTTGCTTTGCAAAATGTGGAAGCACATGCAAGGCATGTGAACTGTTTGACAGTCACATAATTCATAATTGAACTGTTTGACTGAAATTAAAAATTTAAAATGAAAATGTGGAAGCACAGGCAAGGCATGTGAACTGTTTGACTGAAAAAATCAGTCAAACAGTTCACATGCCTTGCCTGTGCTTCCACATTTTCTGTCAAACTGTAAACAGTTCACATTCCTTGCCTGTGCTTCCACATTTTGCAGAGCACAAAGTGTCAAAGAGCTATGCTGCATAATCAAATTAAATTTATAAAAAAATTAAAAATTTTAATTTTTAATTTAGGCGCACCCCATGAGTCATGACAGTCCATGAGCGGACACCTCTTTGAGGCATCCGTTCCACAGTTCCGTGACGGCCAGACATTTAAAAAATAAAATCCACACAGCTCAGTGACTGCGGGTGCAAAGACGGCCAGACATTTAAATTTTAAAATATTTTTTTAATATTTTATTTGTTTTCATTGTGTAATGCGGAATGCCAGAGTCCAAACCCGACACACGGGAAAGATTAGAAATGTGGAACGGATGCCTCAAAGAGGTGTCCGCTCATGGATTGGTCGCAGTCCATGAGCGGACACCTCTTTGAGGCATCTATTCCAGAGTTCCCGTGACGGCCAGACATTTAAAAAATAAAATCCACACAGCTCAGTGACTGCGGGTGCAAAGACGGCCAGACATTTAAATTTTAAAATTATTTCTAAATTCTAATGCCCTTCCCGTGTGTCGGGTTTGGACTCTAGCATTCCACATTACACAATGAAAACAAATAAAATATTAAAAAAATAAAAACGGAAACCTACCTGGTCAAATTCGATTGAAGTTGAATCAGTTGAATAACGGTGAATAACCAGTTCTTGCTTCTCAGAGGGCTCCGATTCTCACTCTCAGTCTACCGCCACTCGCCAACACAGTCGCATAGAATGAAAAATGAAAATGCTCGGTGAAAAAGAAATTTAATTACATTCATTTACTCTTAACTCTTAAGACTTAAGTCATAAAAATTTAATCATATAATAAATTAATAATTAATAATATAATAATATATTATATTTTAAATTTTAATTATAGTAATATAATATTAAAATTTTAAAATATTTCATGTCTGATAAATCAAAATCATAAAATTTAAAAAAAAAAATCATTATTTTAATAAGGGGACTTAGGGGACGCGGGAAACTTGGAGACGTGGATAAGACTCCGAGGAGACTCCGAGACGCGAAGAAGACTCCTTGTGAAGGAAACGCCCAGGGGATGGCGGAGGGACGGGGGGACGGCGGGGGGACGTTTCCCTGACATCCCCGCGTATTGGGGACGTCCCCGTCCCCGAGACGGCTGCTTTTTCAAGGGGGACGCGTCCCCGTGGAACTATGAAGATCTGTCTCATAAAGACTCTTAATACCCTTGCTGTTCCAGATCCCAGGATTTTGTTCAACAGCACCTTCAAAACTGCATTGAATAGAACCATTTTTAACATATTAGATTTGTCCAGAGCTTAATTTTTATTCCAAGATTTGAAGACCAACTCATCTTTGGAAGATTCATAAGTGTACCTATGTGGTGTAATATTCCAAACCAGATTTGCAGATAAGGAAAAAACACTAAAACATAATTGCATTCATCATTTTTAGTAACTCGGCATTCAAACACATCATTAAGACACGATGTGCAATTTTGGTGAAGATGAAGGCCACAATCAGTAAGCATTCCAGGTGTTGCAGCAAGTGTAGAGCCACATATTAGAAGGTATGCTCAATCATAAGAATGTCAATGTTGGTCAGAGCAGTGGCACTAGGTCTTTTACTCCAGATGAACCAACAAATGATTGCACGGATGAATATTGACTGTCTACATGAAGGGTAGTGGACCATAAACTTTAAATTTGTTTCATTGTCATTAATAATATCAAAGAATACCAGTACTTGATATTTTTTAATCTGCTTGAAGAAGTTTGAATGATTTAATTTTTTGTGTTTTTTATGTTCTTGCATATAAAAAATATAAAAAACGTTTGCCAGCCCTGAAACCTTTGGAACATGTTTCTTGGTTTCATAATCATTTCTTGTTTCTGGTAACAAGAAATGAGTATTGCATTTAGCATCCTGCTAATCATGGGTATTTCTTGGCAATGTAGTTTTCAGATAGAGATGGGCAGTTGCCCTCAAGATGTGTAATACCAAGTTCAAAGGATAGGCATTCATATAAAAGTAAAACTCTTAAACTAATCTCAAATGCCTAATTACAGTCCAATGATATGAAAGGAACTTCTTCCACAAGTTACACAAAGATTGTTATAGCTTGTGTTGGTGCACAAAGTTGTTGGTTCCCAAATCCCTAAAGTTAGGCCTTTCTCTAAGCCCTAGGGATGTCAAACTCAAAGCAACAGACCTCAAACTTATGATCAGGCAGGGCAACAATAGACCAATTTGCTAAGGTGGATAAAACCTTCTTTGGCTTTGGGCTCAACTAAACCTATGGGGTATCCCTAGAGATATCCTAAATAGAATTAAACACAACTGAAAATAGACAAATGGATAAACTACAGTAGTCTAGTTTAGTTTAGCTTTAGGTTTAGATAGATCTCAATGAGCTTCCCCTTCTAATTTGAAGTGAAACCTTCTTCAACTTTGGGCTCGGCTAAACCTGGGGGGCTTCCCTAGAGGTATCCTAAATAAAGATTAAACACAACTGAAAATAGACAAATGGATAAACTACAGTAGTCTAGTTTAGTTTAGTTTTAGGTTTAGATAGATCTCATGGAGTTCCCCCTCTAATTTGAAGTGAGGTTTTACCTCACACACTATTCCGTTTTGTATTGTCTTGCAAAAGACAAATTAAATTGCTAATAGGGTTCAGACTTGTGAGTATTTGTTCATATTTTCGTCGATGTGTGTTTGTAGATTAGCATACTTTGGTTTACTGTTTTTGTTGGAGTTTTCAGTTTAGTTACTTTGTTGTTAGAGTTCTTTGTTTTAGTTACTTTGTTGTTAGGGATAATATTTTAGATTTGTTTACCATGGCCTCAAAATCTAACAAAAATTGATGCACCATTTGATTCTTGTTCACAATCTAACCTCATTTCTCAAGATTTAGTTGGAAATTTTGGTGTAGAAACTTATCAACACCCCAAGACTTATGCTTGGGGTTAGATCAAAGAAGGTATTAATTTTTTTGTGAGTAGACAATGTAGATTTAGGTTTATTGTCAACCCTAAGTGTGTTGATTAAGTGGTTGTCAATGTTGTTCCTTTAGATGTGTTTGAAGTCCCTACATCTTTGACAAGAAAGTGGTTTATTACTTTAGGCCAAACAAGCACCACCTCATCAGGGGGGAACAAAGCTTTATGTTATTTGCTTACAATGTCAGAAAAAGAACCACCTAGAGGGGTCCTAAATCTCCATGGGGGAAGGATGTGGGAAGAAGAAAACAAAATTCAATCAAGCTCCTTTTGTTAGTGTTTGGTAGCTTCAGGAGATATTTTCTCCTTAATTAAAGGCAGGCTGCCTACATATTGCAAATTATATTTTATATTTATATATTTCTTAAAAGGAGGCCGACCCTTGTGAAGAGTCGCCTTGCTTGTGAAGAGGCACCTTACATTGTATATATAGAAGGTGATGATCATTTCATTTCATCATGAATTCATATGGAAGACAAGTTCGCATATTTCTGGAAGGAGTTCGCTTTCTACAGCAGATCGATTCTTTCATCAAGGAGATCAATATTATTTATTGCTTGTGTATTTGCATCATGAGAGGTGCTATAGTCTTTGCATCAATTCGGCCTAGTGTGTGGCCTAGTTGTAAAAGCAGATTTCTGCTCTTTTCAATCTAATATAAGAGATATATCTTTGGCTGGGTTTTTCTCCCTCAAGAAGGAGGGTTTTCCCAAGGTATCTGTTGTGTTAATTGTTTATGTGTTGTGTATTTCTGCTTATTGCAAATCTGATCCTAAAACTAACATGGTATCAAAGCAGGTCTAGGAAAAAGATCCGATCAGATTTGGTTAAACAGAAATTCATTCTGGAAGTAATGATTGAAGCCACAGGCTTGTTCAATGCAAGTAAATATTCAATGTGGTTGCAATGGTGATGTAAGGAGGACGACTCCTGTGGTATTCGTTGATTAAGGGTGGCTTAACACTTCATGGCATTTCTCCTATGCCGTATTTTCTTTGGCCGTGTGGAAGGAAGTCGTGATGATTTATTTTCACTCTTTTGATTACTTAAACTCTTTCATCGCATGAGTATGGGTGCGTCGATTCATAATCATAGTTGCTGCGAGACTGGTACTGGAGACTGGTACTGGTACTGGTACGGCGTTTTTTTGAAAATAGGAGATGGGGGTACTTGGAGACGCCATTTTTTTTTAATATAAAAATTAATAATATATAGAAAATCTGAATTAATAAAATTATACTGTAATACTAAATTAATAAAATTATAAATCTAAAATTTTAAAAACTATTAAACAAATTAAAATAGTAAACAATAATAATATAGAAAATCTGAATTAATAAAATTATATTGTAATACTAAATTAATAAAATTATAAATATAAAATTTTAAACTATTAAACAAATTAAAATAATAAACAATAAATATAAATTTTAAAATACTTGGAACTTGGAAGAGACTGCCGTTTGAGTTTGGGCCTTGGCGTAGAGATGCAAATCACGATTTTCAGGAGTCTAGCGTCTGGTAGTGGCGGCTCCAACAGACAACAAGAAATCGCAGGCTCTGAGCAAGAAGTTTCGGCTCCTCCCTCACAAAAATCGCGACGGCTGAGTATGCACGAGGGCTGAGTATGGATAAAATATAAAATCGCGATGAAGTGAATTTTTAACTTTTAACTAAATTTTTACACCTGAGTTTTTAAAGTTTTTCATGCCAAATAGAAATCGCGACTTTGACTACCGCGATAGTGTAAAATTTTAATTTTTAATGTTAAAAAAATTAAGTTTTTTGACGGGAGACGCCATTTTGGGAGCGGGAGACTGCAGGAGACGCCAGGAAACTTTTACGAAGTCTCCACTCGCTTGGAAACGTTTCAGGAGACAGTACTAGTCTCGGATTCGCACACCAGTCTCCGAGACGCGTTCCTAGGGTCAGGAGACGCGTCTCCCGGCTACTATGTTCATAATGTGATCTCAAGATTTAAATGGAGTCTTCAATCTCTACTAAATGGTCAATTCATATTCCCACTTTCCCTGAGGCCAAGATCGAGTGAAGGTGGCGAAGATGAGGCACAGCTACAGATCTAGGTCATTGGTGTACCTACATAAAAAGATAAGTATTTTATGCTTGTACCTTGAATGAATTTTATGTAGTTATTAATTCGTGCAATAACATTGGAATAGTGAATCATGTATGATTCTAGCATTGGTATTTTTCTTCGGGATAGTTTAGTTCTATGAACTATTATTAAACTCTCTAAAATGCTTTCAGGATAGACCATTTCAGGATAGACCAAGGAGCATAAGGATGATGAGAAATTGCATTCAAGGGAGGAAGAGCTTAAGGCATCCTATGAGGAAGTCTTGTCGACTAGAGAAATTAACAAGCATGGAGTCATTCATGGGACTGAGTTGGTGGCACATAACTAGAGACATCTCTCAAAGAGGAAGAACTTATTTAGATTGTCATTGCGATTAGTTTCTTTGATGAGGAGGAATTCACATTCAGAGGCAGTCTGACAAATCAACAGAGGCAACCTTGGACGAGGAGGTCAGGAGGTTGATGCAAGAACTTGGAGCTTTAGAGGGAGTCACATCATCATGAAGATCTATTGTAATGTATATTTCTCTGTGACCGAGAAGTATGAGGTGAAAGCCCTTGTAATGTATATTTCTCTGTAATGGAGAAGTATGAGGTGAAAGCCCTTGTAGTGTTTATTTCTCTGAGACGGAGAAATATGAGGTGAAAGCCCTTGTAGTGTATATTTCTTTGAGACGGAGAAATATGAGGTGAAATCCCTTGTAGTGTATATTTCTCTGTGATGGAGAAGTATGAGGTGAAAGCCCTTGTTAGTGTATGTTTCTTTATGACGGAGAAGTATGAGGTGAAAGCCCTTGTTAGTGTATATTTCTTTGAGACCGAGAAATATGAGGTGCGAGCCCTTGGTCATCTCTGAGACTGAGATGAGAAGTCATGTTGAGAGACTCCATGATGACATCACGTTGAGAGACTCCATGATGAACCCTTTGTACTTGTGTTTTTCCACACATGGGAGTAGCCATGGTGGACGTCATGTTGAGACTCCATGACGACATCACGTTGAGAGACTCCATGATGGGCACTTGTACGTGTGTTTCTTTCCACACATGGGAGTAGCCATGGTGGACATCATGTTGAGAGACTCCATGACGACATCACGTTGACAGACTCCGTAATGAACCTTTGAGTTTTCCACAAATGGGTGTAGCCATTGTGGGCATCATGTTGAGAGACTCCATGACATAGATATGTGGAAAATATCTCCCCAGCTAAGAGGGAGTGTTAGTGTTTGGTAGCTTCAGGAGATATTTTCTCTTTAATTAAAGGCAGGCTGCCTACATATTGCAAATTATATTTTATATTTATATATTTCTTAAAAGGAGGCCAACCCTTGTGAAGAGTCACCTTGCTTGTGAAGAGGCACCTTACATTGTATATATAGAAGGTGATGATCATTTCATTTCATCATGAATTCATATGGAAAACAAGTTCGCATATTTCTGGAAGGAGTTCACTTTCTACAACAGATCCATTCTTGCATCAAGGAGATCGATATTATTTATTGCTTGTGTATTTGCATCTAGAGAGGTGCTATAATCTTTGCATCAATTCAGCCTAGTGTGTGGCCTAGTTGTAAAAGCAGATTTCTGCTCTTTTCAATCTAATATAAGAGATATATCTTTGGCTGGGTTTTTCTCCCTCAAGAAGGAGGGTTTTCCCAGGGTATCTGTTGTGTTCATTGTTTATGTGTTGTGTATTTCTGCTTATTGCAAATCTGATCCTAAAATTAACACCTTCATGTTCAAGCTTTTTGACAGTATATCACCAATCAAATAATTGGAGACAAAGGTTTTCTAGATCTTGGTTGAAATGGAGTATGGCAAGATGTCAGCCATGTCATCTATCATGAGGAGCATCCTTCTTACTTTGAGTCTTCATAGCTTTTTGGGACCAAAAGCATATCCACTGGGGAGGTTTGATCCATGAAAACATCAATCTGACTTCATGGCAACAAGGAAGAAGAGGTTCTGGGGGAAAGTTAGATACTTGGATTCTACAGAATCTTTAGGATGGTATAGGACATCTTAGAGCAAGCTTGGGCAGAAGAAAAAATTGAGAAGAAAAGGAGTTTCTTGATTCTGGATGAAACCGTCGGTTGCCAACAGATAGCAATTCATAACCATTAGGGCAGTTGCATCCAGATATGCAGCAGTTTCTTCAGAAGGAAGTGGTGATTTCACAATTGACAATGGGAGTTTTGTAATTGCTCCTAATGATAAGTGTAAATTTCATTATGCAACAGAAAATGGCCTGTGGCATTTTCTTGTGTTATGTATTGTAAAACAATAATATGCTATTGTAAACCCAAATTGGGTAACCAGAAAGCATGTCATTGGAATTTCAAGTGGATTCAAGCAGTTCATAGTTCCAAATTAGACTATGCTTTGGGACACAGCAGAACAATGAGGTGTTACAGAGTGTTGCTAGAGATCTTAGTGCTGAATTGTGTTAGATTCAGTATGGTATAAAGCCCAAGATTCTTAAAACCTTTATTGCCTTTGGAGTCATGGATTGAAGTGAGTAATTTTCTCCCACACGTAGATTTCTCTAGGGTAAATCCTTGTCTTTCTTTTGTGGTGATATTGGTTTTCCTTGCATTTTTTGAGTTTCACATTGCTTAAAGAAATCTAGTCTTTATAACCTTTCATATTTGTTATTGATGTACTATCAAATGGACCATTCATCATAGTTAACAGATCACGATTTCCTCCCTTTTCAAGTAAAAATCAACCCTTCTTTTAGATCACCTCCTATTCATTATTAATACTAGGAATTATCATTAATTCTTGTGGGTGGCAAATTCGCTAGATCATTTTTTTTTTTTATGTCAGATGACTTTATGCATGTGATGCTCAGTTTCCCATAACACGTTGTCATTAGAGATTCATGTGTGTTATTGTTACATTTGGCCTCCTAGATCATCTCTCCCCTGCATTTGTTTCATTGTTGCTTCTTCTGCAAAAAAATTGCCAAGTGCTTCTTTGCAATATTTTGTCTCACGTCTTGTATTCTCTGCTCTACAAACATCGTGAGTATTTAGAATGTAACTCACCTTACTGCAGTGCAGTTTCAAACTGCAACTCAAGAAAAGCATTTTGTATCTATGGCATTGCAACCCTGCACTTTGTTAAAGACATTTTGGGTGAGGATTGCTTGTGTAACTCTATGGCAATTAAAACTGGGGCTTCCATTACAAAGGACATCATTCACAAACTTAGCTCTAAGGTTTCTGATTCAGTAACAAAAGAGTGAATTCTCAATAGAATCTTTCCTAATGACAACATTATTCTGTGGGAGAGAATTTGGAGGAAGATATACCTGAGTCAGAGATTTCTGCAGCTTGACTTCGACAATCAGAAGAATTGGATAATCTACAACAAATTTTGCACTCCCTGTCCAGAAACACATGATCTGGCATTGTACTTTCAAGAGCAGGTTTTATATGTCAATAATATGCAGATTATCATTCGGGAGGGGTGTTTGGAAAGTTTCCCAGGCAACTAGCAAATCCTTCTTAGAGCCTGGTGTACAACTGTCAGTTAAGGAGGAGTTTGTTCCGGGCCCCTCATGCTGATTTGGTCAGTTGGTGTTTTGTTTTGTTTTGTATTGTTTCTATGGTTTCATTAGACCAAGCCGGTACACTTGATTTTTTGTGGTAATGTTAGACATGACCATTTTGGCTTTTTTGGGCTTTATTGGTACATATTGTAAAACTGCTTTTCATTTCTGGGAGAGGACTTATATAGAACCTTCAACTAACCTAAAAAATAAAAGCTTGAAGTACTATTTTGAGTGTAAAGAGATTTTACCTAGAGAATAATGATCTTGGATGCCTGTGGTTTAGTTTCTGTAATTTGTTCAAGAATCTGAATGAATACCTATATTTTGTTATCAAAATCATTAACTCTCTCTCATTAGAGTTGTTTGATGTAAATTCAACTTACCACCTAAGTAATGGGAAAAGACCTCTTATGACTGATTAGCTCATCCTTAATGGTAGTACTTAGACTTCGTGCAAAAATTAAGGTACAATGAAGAATGAGAAGTTTGTTTTCTTCATAATTTTCTGGTTTAAGTAATTTTTTTATATATAGAATTAAGCAATCACTACTAGAGTTATTATACTTATCCTTTCCAAGGAAGGGTTATCATCACTGAGAGAACAGAAGGTTACAGAACCACAATGGAAGCAAAAATCTCAGAACTGCTAACTATTGGAGAAAAATGCAGGATCCAGATTCATATGGACTTGTGCTACCACATAATCCATTCCAATCTATATGGGATACAAATGTAAGATTAGATTGTGGTTTTGAAAAAATAGGGGTTCACTACATATGATTTACACAGAATTGAACATAATGGAATTAGAACAAATGTGAACGAACTAAAATTGGAGTCTCTACAAGAAGTAGGTGAGAATTTAAGTTTTGAGATTTTTACAGGTAAACATTTTCAATAGTGTATCTGGATTCCACAACATTTTATCATGATGTATTTCCAAAATAGGATCCATGCATCTATTCAAAAAGCAAGTGATATTATTCAGAATGGATCATCTGTCTGCCCATAATATCAAATAGCATCTTCATACCACATGTAAACAAAGCACAAGAAGACTTGCGAATAGAGTTAGCGTTAATGATTCAAAATTCTGATATTGGTTAGGAAACCAGCTTCCTTTCAAAAAAATCAGGCATGGTTCTATATGGGGCTGTGCTAGTATATTTACTATATAACTTAGTTAACTATATATAAAATGTATTTTAAGATTATGACCTAGAGATGGTCATTTCAGGAACTAGGGATCTATTAAATTTATTTCACAGAGCTTAACTTCTTTTTGGCAATGAATATAGAGGAACCAAACTTGGAGTCTCTGCAAGAAGTAATTGTTTAACAGGACTCGCTTGCCCACTCATAATACCAAATAGTATCTTACAGAGAAAAAATAAGAAGGGCAGCAAGATAGCAATGTCTAAGTGAGTTGCACTGCAGGATTTTAGATAACTAGGAAATTGAACTCCTTTGCAGAAATTTCAGAACATGTCTCAACTTTCAAAACATTCCTTTAGCCTAAAGCAAGAACTTAGTATAAAAATTCTCAATGGAGAAGGTTTATGAGCTACACAGACAAAATAGGCGACACTGATCTTGTTTACTCAGCTGTTTGACAAGGAAACAAACATACTTCTGAGAATTCAATTGGATTAGGTACAACGCCCTACCTAAAGGCTGTATGTAATCAATGATACTTGTTAACGGGTAGATGAGCCTCATGTGGATGAAATTCCAGCATGATTAAAATGTTGTAAGATTTTAAAAAGTTACTAAAAAATATCAATTACATATTTCATCAATTCCGCCATGGATGTGTCAACTGGGATGACTTCAAGTGAAATGCTATAAACTGAAATGATTTTAATAATGTACACGAGACCCAATGATCTATGGGACTGCAAATGTTACAGTTGTCTCAACCACTAAATGAGGCTGTCTAGGATGTTTTAGTTTCTTACAGAAGCTAGTTCTTTATTCTTGTCCCTTTAAATTCAACATGGAGTCCACTTCTAAGATCTCCATATATCTGAACTAATTCTCATTGTAAGTTGCACATTCCATGATAAAATGTTTCTATGTTTTTACTGTTGTGGTACAGAATACACATCCTCTATTTTCACTCTTCCTTTTCTGAATCAATACTTATTTGGACTATAAATAGATTCTCCCTCCATTAGATTTCTGTTTCTGTCTCCTCCTAATGATGTTCATAACTGGCATTGCATATGTGAGAGTGCTGTTGTTTCTTTCCTATATTCTTTACATACCCAGGCCTTCTAAATTTTTTATTTTCTTTCACATTATTTTTTAGTTCTTTATTAGTGTTCAGGCATGTATTCAAGCTAATATCCCACCTAATCATCTATTTGTTGTTTCATTCATCCAAGTGCCCTATCTTTTGTATAATCATATTCTGCCACCTGTTGGTCTCTATGCCTCATGTTTTTTCAAGTGGCCTAGTAACCAGATCATAACGGATGCCCATAAAGGGGAAGAATCTCTTTTTGCGAGTAGTATCTCATAGGGAAAGTGGTAACTCAGTGGGACTTGTGTAGCAAAACTGCATGTCCAGAATTCTTACAAGACATGTCCATCTAGTAATAGGTAATGCATCGCATCCAACTCTAGTTACAGTGTACCTCCATAGATACGACCAAGTGCAAGCCATGGTTGAATTTTAGGGAATGAGTACCTCTTCTCCATTGCAACTAAGCCAAAGGTAAGCCTGTACTGTGCTATAAAGAGGGCAATCTAAAAATTAATTAAAAATGCTACATCAATTGTTGTTTTTTGCTGCTCTGTAGACTTTAAAAAAGCCTTAGACACAATAACACGGGGCAAGTTGTGGAATAGAATGGAGGAACTAGGAGTTCCAAATGTGCTTAGGGCGGCTGTTCATAGGCTCTATGATCAGGTCAGAGCTAAAATCAGAACCAATGAAGGTATGCCAAAGTGCTTTGGCAGCAACATTGGTGTCAAGCAAGGTTGCCCGCTTTCCCCAACTTTATTTGGGCTTTACATTGATAAGCTAGAAAAGTGGATAGACAAAGTTGGCGAGGAGGGCATTCAGTTGGCCAAGTACGTAATAAAATTACTCTTATATGCAGATGAACTCATTCTAATTGCTCAAACAGCCCATGATCTAAGAAAGCACTTGAAGGCCCTTGAAACATTTTGTCAGGAAGTTGGAATGCAAGTGAACACTAGCAAAACCAAAATAATGGTCTTCTCATTGCAAAGGAAAAAGCAACAAATTAACTTTCTCTTTGAAGGCAGACCGCTGGAAATAGTGGACAAATACAAATATCTTGGGCTTGATTTTCACAACAAACTCAGTTGGGAAACATGTAGAGCAAAAAGAATTCAAGGGCGTTGGAAAGCATTATACTCTCTACAAAATAGATGTAGAAATGCAAAATTATGGGATTGGAAAACCAAGAGAACGTTGTTTGGCTTCCTTGTTCCTCCAATGATTCTTTACGGGTGTGAAATTTGGGGCAGCAACATGTCAGATCAGAAATGGAGACAAGTGGAAAGAATCCAAAAGCATCTAATTATAAGCAGCCTTAAACTCAAAACTGCAGTTCCTTATGAGATTTTATCAGCTGAGACAGGTACCTTCCCCTTACAAACTTCGGCGATGCTTCAGTTATTAAGTTACTTATAGAAGGTCCAAAATATGGAGAACCATCGTTGGCCTAAGCTAGTTGTGGAGGAAGAGCTAGATGGAAGAAAGAATAAATGGATGAAACAAAATAAAAAATGGGATGTGGATATGCATGAATGTCCAAACACAATTGAAGAAATAAAAAAATATGTAAAAGAAAAATTTTAAAATGCTATAAGGACAAAACAATTAGGGCGAAAAAAAGATTACTATATCAAAGAATTCAACCCCAAGGGAGACCATGAAGAAAAAGCCTATATAGGAGTGAGTATTAAGTGGAAAGCAAAAATTTTGATAGCTAAATTACGAACTAGTTTGTATCTTAGATGTGGAATGGGCAGATGGATGGTACCTAAAGAGGAGTGAGAAAAAAGAATATGCCGATTCTGTGACAAGGGAATGGTGGAGACAGAATGGCACTTCGTTATGAAGCGCTCAGCATATAAAGATATCCAGGTCAGCTATGAAGACACCTTACAAGTAGATGATTTAAGTACCATGTTTGAGGAGGCAAGGTTGGACAAAACTGCAAACTTCATCATCAAAATCCACTGCAGAAGGGCTGATCTCGAACAAAGATTACAAACTGTTTAGAGTGTTTTTTTTGTTGGTGGTCCCTGTGCTGATCTTGGGTTCTAAAGGCTTATGTGGCCTCGTGGACGTTATTAAAATATTTCATTTCATTTCATTGCTAGCTCATACCCATGTAAACCCGAGTTTGTTGATTGACAAAAGGTGTCACTCCAAATGTTCTCACATCAAATTGTTAATATAAGTGTTTGTTCAGGCATGAGATAGATGGCTGATGTTAAGGTAAAAACAATGGAATGGTGTGCACAAGCAAATTTCAGACCTAGATGTATATTGCTCCAGGCTATTGGCAACCGAACAAAACTGATGTAGATGCAAACGACTATTAAACTAACATATAATAACGAATCAATATAAGACCTGGGTTTATATGGGTTCTACAAAATTGCAAATCAAGCCTAACTAAAATTGAAGTTACAATTATGTCCTACAAGGACATGTTCCAACCCCTCGGTCCACTATTACCATCCCCATGCTACTTGGCTATACAAATATTATTTTAAGACATTAAAGTTACTCACAGTGTACACTTTTGGATATCTTGCATTCCCCTGTACCCCGACTTGATAGAACATACAATTAAGCTTAAACTCTATTGCTTAAACCTATATTTCTCGGCATGTCTACAAAAGAAGAAATCCTTTGTCCCTACTATTTTCTACCCAAAATATGCCGCAACAAAGTTATTACTCTTGAGCACAAAATATTTAAAACAGCATAAATAAAGCTAGTGAAATAAAATGAGGGGCATAAAATTACCTATATGGCCTGCATCTTCAGCTAGAGCTAATCTAATTATAGCTGTGAGGTCATAAGTTGGGTGGGCAGGTGGTGGCACTGTCATATTGAAATTTTGACAGGTAACCGTTGACATTGCTCTGCACCTAAAAAGGATGAGAAATCAAAACAATAACTTGAGTACTTTAAGATAAACATATAATTGCGGGAGGAAGAAAACCCAAATGAAATCTCATACCCATAAGATATCCTCAGCCTTGGAATTGCTCTGGCAGAGAAGTTGGTGGTGATATTTCTGGAGTTCAGAACAAAATTTGTAGAGTAGATGCTTTGCATAACCTCCATGAAAATTTTGTCAATTGGCTTCTAAGAATTTAAAAAATAATAAAATTGGGTAGTCTATATGTTTGGATGAATTCACACAATCACATTGAGAGATCCGGACTTCGTATCCATTTATAATACTTCATTCACTTAAACGTCTGTTTTTTTAATTGGCAATATGAAAATAAAGTTTCGTATCCATTTATAATACTTCATTCACTTAAACGTCTGTTTTTTTAATTGGCAATATGAAAATAAGGTAGCAATCGCACCTTGGTGGGCAATGGGTTCGCCAGGTGGTCTCGAAGGTCAATTAGAGAAAAAAAAAAAAAAAATTCTATACATTTGTGTAGTATTGGTAGATCATTTAGAAAATGATTTTGTTTATATATTATTATTATTTTTATTATTACTATTACATTATTAAGTTTATTTATATTTTTATTATATATATTTTTTAATTTTATGTATTAATTATTATATTCACCACACTAATCTCAGATCTAAGTAATTTACTATGTCTAGTTATTAACATACATATAGTTTTTTATCCGAATAATCCTTGAATCTTCTTTAGGTGCAAGAGTTAGTATGTATGCCTCTCTCTATATAATTGTATTCTCCTCTATCTCTCTTTCTTTTTCATAATCTCTTCAAAGATCAATTAAACTATCAATTTTTTTATGTTTTAATTTAATTTGATCTATATAAAAATATATTAATTATTAATTATAATAATTTCATATTTCATTTAATAGTTTTTTATTAATAAAATAATATAATAATAATATAACCTATATATACTATTCTATATACTTAATTGTATTATATAAAATATATATTATATTAATTATATTTTGTATTATATAAAATATAATAATTATTAATTATTAATTATAATAATTTTATTAAAGAATATAATATATTATAATAATAATAATAATAATAATAAATAGTATAATTATATATTTATATTTAATTTTTTATTATATGAAATATACATTATATATTAATTATGCTAATATATACTTAACTATGTAGGGTATCGTAATGTTAAAATCTAAATGTGCTCATTAGTAGGATCTTGGTTGTATTTTTCATTTTTATTTTTATTTTGATACTCAGGAGGTATCTCCAACCAAGGCCCACCGATTCCCACTAGACCTTGCCTCGGGCTTACTTTTTGTTGCCGCGTTGGGGTGGTGGTGGAGCGAGCCAAGGCGAAACTAGTCCCCCTAGGGAGAAACCCCGAGCCCGTAACAGGACTCCTCCAGGTTAACTCGGCCAGCGTGAATCGAACCTTGGACCTATATGGGATGAACCCAAAGCCTTAGCTCAACCATACCGACCATTCGGGCTGTGAGGCGAACCCCTGTATTTTTTATTTTAATAAACATATTTAAAACCCTTGTTGAAACCTTATTTTCGATTGGAGCTCATTAAATTGGAGGAGTGAAAGGTCAATACCAGCAAGGAAGAGTTTGGAGGAGAGAAAACCAATAGCAGTGGGAAAGCAATAAAAAGAGTGAAAGACAGCCGAAAAAGTGGCAAAAAATGATGAACGGATGAGACTCGTTTAATTGTCTTACATTCCTTATTAAAATCCCCATTGTCTATAGACAAAAGAAGCTCACAAACTTCAAATAAGGAAATGCCTTTGGGCATAACTAGCATAGATATCTTAAATGCATCTATCCAAAAGACAAGAGATAAGTATTTCTATCTATTCTCAAAAATAATGTAAATATAAACATCTTGAGATTGATATCTCTCAACATCTTTAGATAGATGTATTTAAGATATCTCTTGTCTTTTGGATAGATGCATTTAAGATATCTATGCTAGTATAATATATTTATATATTTATAATATATAATATATTATTTAATCCTCTTAATAAAATAATAAGTTTCTTTAAAAAACTTTTCAAAAATACAATATAAATTAAATAAGAATTATAAATATGACATTTTTTTTGGTGGGGGGCAGGTGGGGAAGTGATGCTCAAGGGGGAAGCTCCCGTAAATCAACTAGGCTCCCAACTAGGAATCCCACAGTTGCATATGATTCACTTCCAAAGGAAAACTCGTAGAACTTTTAATCTGTATTGAAGAGTCACTATTATGTCCAATAGAAAACTGAAAAAAGCCTGAGAGCATCATCTCCCATCCTTCCCCATACAATATCAGCTCCTAAGCAGTGGTAGAGACACTCTCAACCGAGATAGCGCCAAGATTTAAATTCATTCAATAATAATTCATTGAACGCCACGTTATCAGCCAAGGTAATGAACACTTTAGTTGTCTCATCTTTGTCGATGCCAAAGACCTCTATCATATTTGTAGCCAATGTAGTAGAGTCACAAATTGCTAAACACATCAATAAAAAATAGAGCTAAGGATTTTCACAAACCCAACAAAATAAGTCCCTAAGAAGAAAACATCAAATCCTCAAAACAAGCTGAACTCCAAATCTACCCAAATTGAAAGTGAGTACAAAACCTTTACAGGAAACTATAGCCAAAACAGTTCCAAAGATATCCAATTAGGTGTGTGCCAGAAAAGAATCCAACACCCCTGCATTCGCTTTATGCTACTTACAATGTCCTCTAAGTCTTTCCAAAAGTTCAGGTAAATCTTGCCTAATCACCAAATTGGCCAGGAAACCTGCCGCCTGTGTAAACATGTGATAATGTAAACATGTGATAAGGTATACTCGCCTATTGTATCGAGGCATTTCCAAATGGTATTGAACCATGGTTTCAATTTCCAACTGTGAACTTTTCTCTTAGAGATAGCATTATGCAAATCTAAGAGTTGTCTTCTATATCTATATTGTTAATTCCTTTCTCTTTATATAGCCATAATCCACGAGCAAGGGCTTCAAATTATGCTTCATTATTAATGGAAATTCCCACTTTCTAGACGAGGTCCAAACACACTTACCTTGATCTATTGATGAAAATTGCAAAAGCAAATGAAAAAGAAATTGCAGAAAATAAGAACAAAAATTAGAAGATTTAAAAGACACAGAAGAACACAAGATTTATAGTGGTTCGCCCAATAATGGCTACGTCCACAGGGATTATCTCTTTTATTAATTTTGAATGAATTACATATTCAATCAGCAAAAACTTTATAATTTTGGTCTCATTTCCAAAATCGTAAAAAACCATCAAAACAAACAACTTCTAAAATAGCGAACACATGCCAAAAAGAAGTCATTACAAAGAAGGCAAATATTTTGAATGTGAGAGAAATTACCAATTAAAATAGAATATTTGGGTTTCACTGAACCCAATAATCTCCCACTTGAAGACCAAATAGCTACTCAGAGATATCCCTCTGTTGCAGGTTTATTGCTAGAGTTGGACAAGTCTGAGAGAAGCTCTACAAAATTCAAACTTCTCCCTAGGTACTACCTTTGTCAACATATCAACTAGATTCAACTTTGTGCCAATTTTCTCCACCTGTAGCTTACCCTCTTCAATAACATGGTGAATAAAATGATATCGCAACTCTATATGCTTTGTCCGATTGTGAAAGGCGAAATTCTTGACCAAGTGAATAACACTATTGCTATCACAAATAGAGTAAAAACTAATTTCTTACACCATAATTCACTTAACAACTATTGCAACCATATAATTTCCTTCGATCCTTCAGTTAAAGCAATATATTCAACCTCCCTAGAAGAAAGTGCAACCACCTGTTGCAACTGAGAAAACCAATTGATCATTGTCCCGACAAAATTAAACACATAACTGGTAGTAGAACATCATTTATCTAGATCTCTAGCCATATCTGAATCAACATAACCTCATACATGAGTGTCCTTACCACCAAAACATAAAAACACGATTAGAAGTACCTTTCAAATACCTAAAGATCCATTAAACAACCTACCAATGTGGTTTACCTGGGTTACTCATAAATCTACTCACAACTCCCACTACATGAGCAATATCCAGACAAGTACAAGTCATAGCATACATGAGATTGCCAACTGCTGATGAATATGGAACAATGTTCATGTGTTCTTTATCCTCTTTTGTTTTAGGACACATAGCTGAGGATAATAAAAAATGATCACCCAAAGGAGTACTAACTGATTTGGCATTCTTCATATTGAATCTATCTAAGATTTTAAGAATATATTTTTCTTGAGATAATCCAATTTCTCTCTTATTTCTACCCCTTATTATATTCATCCCAAGAATCCTTTTTGCTGCCTCTAAATCCTTCATGGAAAATCGTTGAAATAAATGTTGCTTCAACTCATGAATAATCCTTACACTAGTGCCAGCAACCAATATATCATTAACATAAAGTAAAAGAATAAAAAAATCACCATTAGCAAGCTTCTTGTAATAAATGCACTGGTCTGATTCACAACGAGTGAAATGTTGTTGAGTCATGAAGCTATCAAGTTTTAGATACCACTGCCTCAGGGCTTGTTTGAGCCCATACAAACTCTACTTCAATTTGCAATATAAATGTTCTTAACCCTGTTGTGCAAAACCTTCAGGTTGCTCCATGTATAATTCCTCTTCAATATCTCCATGAAGAAAAGCTACTTTGACATCTAATTTTTCAAGTTCAAGATCCCAAATAGCTTCCAAGCCTAACACTGCTCGAATGGTGTTCATTTTCATAATTGGTGAAAATATCTCATTGAAATAAATTCATTTTTCTTGAGCAAAACCTTTCACAACCAATCTGGCCTTGTAACATTTATGACCTCCATCTTCCTCTTTCAAATGATATACCCATTTATTCTTCAGTGGTTTCCAATTTGACAGAAGAGAAACCAAATCCCATGTCTCATTTGCACGCAAAGACTTTATTTCTTCATTCATCGCCTCCATCCATTTTACTAGATTTGCATCTTTGCAAGCTTGTTTAAAAGTTGTAGGCTCTACCTCATCACAAAGCAATAATTCATAGTCATCAATTTGGCCGGAGATCTCTGCTTTTGAGTAGATTTCTGTAATTGAGGACTCGCTGTAGGTTGTAAATTTCCCTATTGTTTTTCATTGTCTTCATTACTCTACCTTTGTTTGCTGCCCTGTTGCTTATTACTGCCACCAATATTCTACCTCTACATATTAAAACTCTCATGTTCCATATTGCTTTGAATACCAAAATTTATTTGTTTAGGAAGACTACCAACTCCCTGTTGAGGTCATGTATGCACTTGAGAAGGCTACATATTACTATCAAAAAGCTGTGTTTGACCAAAAGGAGGTAGTGATGCACCATTAAAAGGAAAAAAAATTAGTATTGGATGATGCGTGTGAACTGTCAAAGGTAGCGATATAGGTTTTGGAGGCTGCATTTCAACTAAAGAAGGTTGTGTTTCAACCAAAGAGGGTTGTGTGTAAACAAAAGAGGGAAATGTTGGATTTAAAGGAGGCAACAACAAATGTGTTAGAGGCACATCACCAATGAAAGGCGGCTCATAATTTTGAGAGGGATGTGCACAAACTGGAGGATGCAAATTGCCTTGTCTAGGTTGCGTACCAACAATAGGGGGTTGTGTTTCAAAAAGAGAGAATGGCAATTGATTATTAGTTGCATGTGCACAAGCATTTGGAGGAAGAGTAGACATTGTAGAAGGTTATGAGGAAAAATTGAGAGGCAACGATGAAGCATGTGAAGGAAATGAACAAGTAATAGAAGGATGAAAACTAACAGATGATCCCTTATTAACATTTCCCACAGGCATTGAATTTGTGCCATTATCAAACAGATCAAACTGTATAGAATCATTGGAAGGACTGTTTAGTTTTTGCAAACCTGGGAAATTTTTCTCTTTAAACATGACATCCTGACTATGAATAATCTTTTTGGTGACAATATCCCACAGCCTGAAACCAAATTGATCCTCTCCATAGCCTAGAAATATGCACCTCTTTGATTTGAAATCAAGTTTCGTTCGTTGCTCCTTGGGAATATGCATAAATGCTTCACAACCAAACACACACAAATGGTGATAAGAAATTATTTTTCTAAGCCATCTCTCCTCTGGGATATCAAAATCCAAACAAGATGGAGTATGATTTATTAAATACACTGTAGTATTACATGCCTCTTCCCAAAAATCTTTTCCCAAGCTGGCATTCGAGAGCTCATACATCAAGCTCTCTCAAGAATCATCTGATTCAACATCTCAGTTGCACCATTTTCCTGAGGGGTGAACGAAACCACTTTTATTCTATGAATGCCATTGTTTGCACAAAAATTGCCAAACTTCAAAGAGCAAAACTCTCCCCCATTACTAGTTTTATGACATTTAATTTTATGTCCAATTTGGTTTTCAACAAGAGCCTTAAAAATTTCAAATTTTGAAAAAAAAATTGATTTCTATGTAACATGTAAATCCAAACTTTGTGAGTGCAATCATCAAGGAAAGTAACAAAATAATTTGCACCTCCAAAAGAGGTTGCATCCATGGGACCAAAAATGTCTGAGTGCACAAGTTCCAAAGGAGTAGTTTTCTGATCATGGCCTATCCTCAAGAAGTTGGCCCAACTCTATTTTCCATAAACGCAATGCTCGTATAACTCCAATCCACTGATTTTAAGGTGGGAATTTGATCTCATTGAAGCATAACTTCAAGCCCTTTCTTGCTCATGTGCTCGAGCCTCTTATGCCAAATTTCCAAATTGTTGTCCATAATTGTCATGGTAGCTCCCACTTCACCATGGAATTCTAAAATTTAAAGATTACCCAACTTCTTTCCCTTTGCAAGCACTAAAACTCCCTTGGTTACTTTCCAAGTGTCTAAAGAAAATTTAGCATTACACCTACAAGCAATAAGCTAGCTCACAAAAATTAAATTTCATTTCAACAAGGGAACATATCTCACATCCTTCAAAATCCAATTATTTCCATTTTTCAAATGTAAAATTATATCACCCTTACCTACGATTTCACATTCCTTATTGTCACCAAGAAAAACCTTACTGAATGTACCTTTGTGGTGCAGGGGGACCTACAACCATGTTACAAAGTTCATTTTGGTAACAGTCTGTCCTAAGGGACTTTAGGTGAATCTTGAAGTCTCAAGTGTTTTATCTTAGTAGGTATTGAAAATAAGGTCTAAAAAGACCACTCTTTCATGTATTTAGGGGTTTTGGTGTTTTGATGGTCAAATGTGCACAAGTGCACTCATGTATCAAATTTGAAATTATAAGCCTTGGAGGCAAAAACATTAGAATTTGTAGGTAGGTGGGAAAGAGTGAGGTCTTTTTGGTGTCATGGGATTGAATTCAAGGTGATTGGGAGTCATAAAGGCCTAAATGTCAATGGTTGCACAATAATGCTATTAAGTGCACAATTAAGTTGTCAAAACACAGTTTTAGGGGTAATTAGGAGTTAGGATTTTAAAAGATAGTTAAAAGGAGTTATGAAGTTGGATGTTGATGTAAAAATGTATTTAAAGCCATAAAAGGCTCGAACCAAAATTTTGTAATGATTTTTGAAGCATTTCATAAGAGAAACAATGTGCATTTTGCTGCTACATCACAATTTTTCCTAATTCCTAGAAATTCTTCTCTTTTGTACGGCCCGTATAGTCAAGGTGATGAATTAGAATTCTTTTATTTGTATAGAATCATGTGTTAAGTCTCATTTGGAACAAATTTGAGTGTTTTCCACTAGGTTTTGGGAAAGAAATCTCATTTTTTTCTAAAAATTGTCTGTTGGGGTAGTGAAAGCATAGTTTGAGGAAGAAAATGAAAAACCAATCATCCCACCTACTAGAAAACTCTGTGTTTCAGTGGGATGACATATTTAATGTTTATTTGTGTGTTCAAATGGTTGGGCAAGTTGTGGAGTTGTGGTTTTGTCATGGAGTAGTGTTCTAAGGGTTGGTAATAGTGATTTTATATGAAAAATGGTGAGTTCAAGGGTGGCTTTTGTGATTCATTGATGGAAACAACTTGGGAATGGTGTGAAATGCTTGTGCAGACCCTAAACAAGTAGTTTGATGTTTTGGTTGGGCTTGGAAGGCCTTGTGAGGGTGAAATGTTGAAAACCCTAGGCTTTTACATGTAAAAGGAGGGTTTGGTGAACTTACAGTCTAGAGGTCAGTTGTCTGAGTTTTGAAAAGTGAATTGGTGGTTTTTCATCATAACACAACTCTTTCCAAAGATTTTTTGTAGAAACAAGAGGATCTTGGGATACTTTGTTTGGAAAAGAGGGCTAGTTCTTGTAGCCTTTTGAGCACGGTAGTCTAGTGAAACTAAGTGTTGGCCTAATGAACCTTGAAGAATCTAATTGTAATATTGTATTGGGTCTGAGTAGATGCCTAAAAGATGTTGAGATAGGTCTTTGTGTAATTAGATTGTGTTGGGTAGTTGAATTGCCATGTTGTGTGTTTGGGGATTGATGTCAAAGTAGCATATTTGAGAGAAGTTGTGTCAATTTGTTTCCTAGGTCTCCACCACCTCTGCATCACTTTGAATTTTTTAAAATCCTCTTAACATGAAGTAGCATGGAAAGAAGCACCAAAATCAAGCACCCACGATTTTGCAGTTGTGTTACCAATAGCCAAGACCAAAATGCCATCATCTTTTTCAGCTACAGTGTTTGCTTCATTATTACTGACTTTGTCCTATGCCTTTTTATAATTCCAACATTTTTTCTTTGTGTGGCCCAGTTTTCCACAAAGCCAACATGCATCATTCCTTCCTTTAGACTTTGATCTATGTGCAAATTTTGACCTTCTTCTATTATTATTAATTTTTTGCCTCTTTCTTGACTCCTACCTCTATTATCAGTACTTACAACGGTTATTGCCTCACCGGATGAGGGTTCCTGAGTTTTTCTCTACATATATTTGCTGAGAAGAGTGGCTGCAACATCATAAAATTTCAATTTTCTTTTGGTAGCCACCTAAGTGCTCACTGCCATCACCACACCTTCTCAGTTATTCGGTAAAGAACACAGTAATAAAATTGCCTTGATCTCATCATCTAAATTAATGCCCATAGAAATCAACTGGGTGGCTAATGTATTGAATTCATTTAAATTATTAGATATAATCCCTCCTCGCATTTTCAAATTATAGAGATTTTTCATAATGAATACCTTATTCGAAGCCAATGCCCTCTCATACATTGAAGAGAGTTTCTCCCACAACTCTTGCATTGTCTTCTCAACTGAGACATTAAATAAAACATTATTGGACAATGAAAGAAAAATGGTAGCTCTTGCTTTCTTGTCCAGTTTCTTCCAATCTTCATTTGATAAAGAACCTTGCCCTTTGGCTTTTCCATCCAATGCATTTGAGAGGTCTTGCTTGATGAGCAACAACTCCATCTGCACCTTCCACACACCGAAGTTCTGACTTGCAAATTTTTCAATCTTCCATTTGTCTACATCTTCCATGACTTCATAAATTCTTCACCGATTTCAAACACCAAATTTCTCTACCCAACTCTGATACCAATTGTTGATGAAAATTGTAGAAGCAAATGAAAAAGAAATTGCAAAAAATAAGAACATAAATTAAAAGATTTAAAAGACACAGAAGAACACAAGATTTATAGTGGTTCACCCAATAATGACTACATCCACTTTTAGGGATTATCTCTTTTATTAATTTTGACTGAATTACATATTCAACCAGCAGCAGCTTTATAATTTTGGTCTCATCTCCAAAATGGTAAAAAACCATCAAAACAAACAACTTCTAAAATAGTGAACACATGCCAAAAAGAAGTCATTACAAAGAAGGAAACTGTTTCAAATTATGTGATAGAAACTACCGACTAAAATAGAATATTTGGGCTTCATTGAACCCAACATGATCATCCCTAACTATGCAGCCTACACCAGCCAGACCTAGGTTGCCCTTGGTTGAGCCATGGAAGTTGATTCTATACCTACCCTTACCAGGAAGAGACCATTTATTCATGCTTCACTTAACTGATTTACTTGAAATATTCCCTACAATGGTTTTTAACTTACTCCAATTCTTCTACATTTTGTTGTCCCATGCAGAAAAATGCTTATTAGTTCTATCAAATCTTTTAGCATTTGCCACCTCACTAATACCATCTTCAATTTTCTTGATAACCTCTACCTCTGAAAGGTATTGGTCTTTAAATGTCCTCATGTTCCTCTCTTTCCATACATGTCATATAAGCATCAAAGGGAAAATTAACCAGAGATCGCCCCAAGAGTCTCATTTGTTCCAACAAGGGCAGCTAAGCATGAATTCCAACAAATCTACTTGTCTAGGGGAGCTCCACTCCATTCACCTCCTCCCCAACCATCCTCATTCCCACCATCAACCCTCTCTTTCTTTATTCATTGCTCATTATTCTCACATCCTCCATGTTGGTCAATCCTTACCTATCACATCCATAACTACACCTTTCATTCTTATGCCTTTATCTTTTCAAACCAAACCTTGTCTTAACCTATATACCCACCTCCATACTACTCCTATCCTCATTATTTTCTCCACTCCCCTTTATCTATTCATGTGGGCCCTTTGTTTCTAAACCACCCAACATTTCCCATGAATTGGTCATCATCACAATTGATTTGAAAGATATGAAGACATATATCAATTTACAAAAATGTCTAGCAATTGAAATAGTACATATTTTATTGGCATATGTCATACTATCTTATCCTTATATTGGTGAGATTTACAATGCCTAGTTTTTCAATGTATGGTGGTAAAGGTGACTGATCAACTTGCATACAATATTTCAAATCAACATGGTTAGATTGATTCTATAATAAATAATTATTTTCCAAATTATTTACACAAATCTTGACAAATTATGCACTTAAATTGATGTAGTAAATTTACCTCGTGCTCTATTAATTATTTTGAGGACTTCGTCAATATTTTCACTATTCATTTCCAACATAATATTGGGCTTAAAGAAAAAAATTAACTAGAAATTGGTGATGAGGATCCTCCTAATAGGAGTTATAATATAATTATCACATTGGTTTTGTTTAAAAATCTACTTGGTTAAATCTAGTGTACACTACATCAATGTTACAAACAAAGATATCAAACATAATGAGAATAAACTTGAAAACTTTGCATGCAAGCAAGACTCAATGGAAAAAAAATATGGTGATATGATGACAAATTCTAGTGTGCTAACAGATATTACAATTGAAATAATAGTGTCTCAAAAGGAACAATATAAGCCAAATAATAAAAGAATGCAACATTCATTATACATTCTCATAGTAATTCTTAAAATGATAACAAAGAAATAATTATCAAATAACCTAAAAAATAAATGCATGTGGTGTAAATAACATCTCAAACTAATTCTCAAAATATAATATTGAAATTTCCACACATGTAAACTACTTTTATTTATAGAAAAATACTTCATGAGCATACATCATCACCACCACTTGTAAATCATAGCATCAAAAAGAATAGTCACATGTCAAGTGACGATTCATATGACACATTTTTTATTCCTATTGAGATTGATCTAGTATCAAGATGGAACATATAGTTATCATTGGTTAGCATCTTCCTTATCTATCACTTTCTTTTTATTACACATTATGTTATTGTATTTGAATATCTTGTGTTCATTTTATTGAATTATTTTACTTAGATCTTGCCACTTAGGGGCATGGTGTGGTTTTTTTTATAGGTTACATATGATCACACTTACTCTATCCTAGGAAGAAAGTGGGGGTATCTTTCATACACATTGATTGCACATACAAGTAAGTATCCACTTGGTACATACTAGATTTACTCAAATTTATTTAATTTTTATATTCAATTATTAATCAAAGTTTCTATATTTCATTTTTTTATTCATCTTTCCTCCTTGATTTGTGGACACTCCATAGTACAGATAATTCGAGAGTGTGTATTATTACTAATTTTATGTGTAGTTTTTCATAGGTTGGTGTTTTTCTTTGATGCATGATAGCTCCAATGGATGCCCACTATATATTGGAGACAAAGAGAGGACAAACTTGCTCCATTTAACACAAAATTTAGAATCTATAAATATTCATCCTTTTCATGACTTTTTTTCTTTCTATTTCTACTAAATTAGCATGCTTTCTCATTTATATTTTCATGCACATCAAAGTGGAGAAAAATTTAACATATAAAAGTGCATACCTTACACCCTTACCCCTTTCTTTAATGTTACTTTGTGTGGGTGGCATAAATGCATGGTCATGCCACTCAATTTAAATCATTTGGCATAATAAATGATCCAATACAATTAATCCAACACTATATAGAAATATTGGTCATTTTCCTAGAGTTTCTACATCCCTAGACTCAAATGCATTGGTGGTCTAGTCTTCCTAATTTAAAGTTAAAATTATTTTCTTCTCTCACAAAATTTCCAAGAATATAATTGTTATGTGTTGGATTACAATCCAAAGATATTAATTTATGCGCCTCTTCCTAGGAATTTAGGATCATTAAGGAATAACATCTTGAGCTTAGTAATAGTTGCATCAATCCTAGTTGCAGTCTCAAATAAGTTTCATTGTAAGGTCTAATTGGGTTGTAATTTTAATTACATTCTCCTTACCCATTTTATATTGCACATCCTACATGTATCTTAGTCATAGTATCATTGTAGCTCTTAAGTTAGCTTATTTTATTATATTATTGATGTATTAACAAATCCTATGAATATTCTTATTGGTTCATGAATCTTAGTGGTTTGTCTTCAATTAATTAATATTAAAATATGTGTAGATATTTCCATGCATGTTTTATAATGAGGGTTTCACATTTTGAATTTGATTTCAATATTATGCACTATTAAGCATGTGCATAATTAGGACCCCTTGCATGTTTCATTATTTTTGCTTAAATTGTTGGATTTGAGCAGGGTTTACTATGATTGAATAAATATTTATTTGGTAGCTTATGTGCTCTTGATACCTTATTTGACATCCTTATTACAATTTTAAGATATTGTATGAATGATTTATGCCAGTCATTTCCCCTAGATGTGCATGCAAGGCTTTTGGATATGATAATATAATTTTGGCTATATGCTTGAGTTAGAAAGTTAATTTTATAAGTTTATGCATGTAGTTACTTAGTTAATTTATATAATATTTAAAATAATTTAAAAATATAATAATAATTAGTTAAAGATAACAAGAAGTAAATTTAAATGATATTTTGTATGTTAAGTGTTAACTATATGATATGAAATAAGATGTAGGGTTCAATATTTATAGTTTTCCTCATACTAATTGAAATGTGGATCTTGTTAATGCAAATAATTTTATTTGGGAAAATGAATCCTATTAAAATCATGAATGTAAATTGAATTGATTTTTGAGATATTATTTAAAAGATTGTGTTTGTTGATTTTTTATGTGTTATATGTTTTAGGAAAATGGTGTCTCAACCTTGCAATTACATGAGGTTACTATCTAAATTAAGTTTATATTTGAGCACAAATTGATGTGAAATTCCCCCAAAGCTTTTGATTTGCGAAATAATAATGTGCTTGTAAAGTTGTGTTGCAAGATCGTGTCTAAATTTGAAGATATTAAAGTTTATTTTTTCAAATGTTTAGGTGGTTGTAACTAGAAAATTGGGTTATATATTGATAAAGTTCTTCACGAGCTTTCACGTGGTTCAAACGGTTCATTAATTAGATAGCCAAATCAAAATTATTTCCTTTTGAAGTTGGGTCTCTTGAAATGGGAGATGTAAAAACGTATTGGACATATAAAGGATGGGCTCCACTTTTTAGGTGGTTCTAACTCATGGTTTTGTAATACTATTTGATGGTTTCATGTAGTGTATTTCCTATATATTAGGTGCATGAGATGGAGGTTGTGTGAAAAAGAGATTTATAGCTATTGAGTTATCTTTAGATCTTTGGTTGGTGATACTCTTGTGAGAAATCTTTCTTTTCAAGTATATTGTAATCTTATTGATTTCTAAATAATATATTGGGCATCTTTTGGAGTGTCAAGTTTTTCTCTCGGAAGGGTTTTCCCCACATAAATCACTGTGTTGTAGTATGAATGTTTTTTATGTGTTTGTTTATTAATAAGTTTTTGTAACTATTTAGATCTAAAAAAAATCATAAGCCTCCTCTCAAGATTAGTGTAGGAAGTTTTTTCGCTACCTTAGCTTCCTTACAATATAATGCTTAAGGATGCTTAAGGATTCTTAAGCATGTTATATTTGTATGCTTACCCTAGATAGTTGATATGAATTTTTATGTAGTTATTTGACTTAATTTAAATGATTATTATTTTATATTGATGTTATTGAGATTTATATGTTGGCCATGAAATGTGAATTCTAATAATGTCCAAAATAATTATTGGGTAAACAAACAATGCATGGTAAATGTGGCATCAATTTGGAAGCTAGCATGAGTTTTCAAATATATATTTAAAATGTTAATTTTGAGTTAAATTTAATTAGAAGATTTAATGGTAGTAGATGTTATAAATTACATGAGGATTTAGATGATAGTATGATTAAATAATTATGGATTATGAGTTTATTTTATGACTATGCATATAATATGTGATTATCAACAAGGTGTTTTGTATGTGTCATTTTTTGAGATTTAGATGCGTGTGAATTAACTTATTTTTATGAATGTGTGAATAGTGTGGCCTAACACTATAACACTTCATCTATGAGTTCTATGATAAGATTTAATGTACATAATAAGTGTGTAGATGATTAAAAGGTTGGTCAAATAGGAGCAATAAAGGATTATAAGGAATCACACACTATTTTGTTGTAGTTTAGTTGTCATTGATGTCAAAATTTCATTGGAGTATGCTATAGTCTAGTTGTTTGGTTTCCAAAGTCCTTGATAAATTATTTGTATTTCTCCACTGATGATGTTTTGCCCTACGGTTTGGTCGATAACTTCATGTTGTGTTAGGGCATGTGTGTTCCAAGTTTTAATTCATTTGTGTTACTAAAAAGGTGTTTTTGAAAGTGGCATATTAAAGACTGTGTTGATTTTGTGAGGATATTCTCAGAGGTGTAATGGTTGGCTTTGTATATCTTTGTATTTGTAGATATGGTCTTGTGGTTCAGAATTTAAGTTCATGGAGATGTGAAGGTGTTATATCCAAAGTTTCATTACAATAATCCTTCTATAGAGAAAGTTAGAGATGAAAGAGTATCAAAATATATTGTCTAGAGATTGGTTTCATTATCTATTGGCTTGTGCCAGTGTGTTGTTGCATGAAGTAGTGAGAGGGGTGCATAAGGATGTTCTTGAATATCATGTGATGCTTGTTGATTCTCCACAAAGTGTTTTCTAGCTTCTTCGGTACAGGTTGTTGTCCAAAATGAATTTTTTTTGGTTTATGCTTTTTTTGAGGCCAACCAAGGTATGTTGATTGTTGTAAGAATGGAAATATTGAAGACCTATGTTGTCATTGATGTCAATTGGTTAGCTAGTTATCAACTAGTTGTTGTTAGCTATATATGTCGAGGATACTAAGAAAATTGTAATAAAGATATGTTGCAAGTATTCAATGGTTTCACTGATTTTTGGTCTGGATTTGCTCCTATGGTTGTGTGGTTCAAACATGTTGTTTGTGGTTGTTAGAAGATGCTACATCCATATTTTTGATTGTTGGTTTGTTGTACAGTGCAAGTTGTGTTTATCAATTGTGAACTGTGGTTTTTTGTGTTTCTTGTTGAGATCTGCAAGAAATGTTGTTGGTCTAGATTTCTCTTTGATGAAGTCTTATGACTTATGATTCTAGATTTGAGTTGTTTGATTCTATTGAAGATAGTTTTGGCATTTTTAAGATTATTGTTTAGTGGTTCTATGTGTTTTACACCGATTTGGCTGACCTTGTGTGAAATACTACTTTCAAGGTTGATGAAGCATGTTGGATCTTTTTGGGTCCCTTGAAGCATATGTTTAGGTTTCCCTCATTCTAATTCCACCCTAGGATTTTTTGGTGCCAACCTAATTTGAATTTGAATTTGGATGGCTGAATTTGGATATGTTTCAAAGTTGAAGATGGTATAAATACAAGATGAGTTAGTGGTGAAGAAATATACAAGATCGAAGAAGAAGAGTGATAAGAGAAAAGAGAAAGTGTAGTTAGATGCAACATTGATTCTATTTAGTGAGTGTGTGTGATGCAAGTGTGGCTGATCAGTGTGAAGCTTAATGTTGGGTTTCTGAATACAATGAGTAGAAGGTGAGCCCTATCATTCATGCATGCCTATGAGTGATTATGATGGAATCTTTTGTTGCATTGGGATTGTAGTCTCTCTGTAACAAGTCTTCTTTGTCTTCTTTGTATCTCTGTGGTAGTGAGCCCTCTGAGTTGTTAGTCGTGTTGGACAGTGAGTTCTTGTTCTAGATAGTGAATCCTTGCTTTGGTAGTGAGCCTTGTTTCAATCAGTGAACCTCTTGTAATCAATTTTGATATTCTCTATAGTGTGAGTTAATCCTCAATGTGGTTTTTCCCTTATTAGGTTTTCCATGTAAATTTGGTGTTATTGTGTTGATGTGCCGGATTTGAGTTTTTGCATTGGCATTTGATGATGAATCATTTAGGAAAAATTAGTTCTAGTGATTGAATTAAAGGTTTAATTATGTGACAATTGATTCATCCCCCTCTCAATTTTCCTATTCAACAATTGGTATTAGAGCTTGGTTCCTTGGTAAAGAGCTTAACCTCTTGAGGAAGGTTCAAGATGGTTCAAAAAATGGTTTATCAGTTGTTGAATAGGAAAATTGAGAGGGGGGGTGAATCAGTTGTTGGAAAGAGTGCATGATGGTGATGAAAGAGTTAAAGAAGCAAAATTATAGAACTTGGATACATGGTTTGATCTTTTACATATGTCTGAAGATGAGAATGTTAAAGTTTATGTACAAAGATTGGATGAGATAGTGGCCAGAATGCGAGGAATTAGTGCTACTATAGATGAAACCAAGATTGTAAAGAAGATTTTCATAACTCTTCCTGATGCTTACAGTGAGAAGGTGAATGCTATTGAGCAGAGTATAGATTATAAGACTTGTACTAAGGATCTGCTATTAGGATTTTTGACATCTTATGAGATGAGGAAGTTGAGTTTGAAGAATGGATGCAAAACAAAGATTGCTTTTAAAGCTACAAAAGCTGAAGATTCGAATGAAGAAAACTTTGATGAAATAGAAGCTAACTTTATAAGAAGCATGAGGAAAGGCTTTGGTAAGTATGAAGGTAAGTTTCCCTTTAAATGCTTTAGTTGTGGAGAAATAGGTCATTATGTTGCAAATTTTTTGGAAAGAGCTAAAAGGAATAAACAAATATATGAGAAAGAAAAGAAAGGAAATAAGATTAACAAAGCTTACTATGTGAATGAGAATGCTAGTATATCTAATGAGGATTTAGAATATGAAGATCCCGATGAAAATGAATGCTTGTTCTTGGTGATTAAGGATGAACCTACTTATGCTAATTCTAAAAAATAGGTAAAGGAAAGCCCTCCGGAGAAGGAGAAAAATGAAGGTATGGTTATCTCTTCCCTACATGCTAAACAAGAGAAAAATTATTGGGTAGTTGATAGTGATTGTTCACATCACATGAATGGTGATAAAAGTAAGTTTATTAAGCTTGAAAAATATGATGGAGGCTTGGTTATGTTTGCAGATGATATTGGTGCTAAAAATTGTAGGATAGATTCAGTAAGTTTTGATGGCAAGCATCATACTGACGATGTCTACTATGTTAAGGGTTTAAGGCATAATTTGTTGAGTGTTGGTCAGATGTGTAGAAAAGGATATGATCTTGTGTTTAAGGATGAGAGATGTGAGATCCATAAAGGATCTAGAACATTGATTGCTATAGGAAAGAAATCTAGAGGGAATATCTATCAACTTAAGGGTGTTGATGGACAATGCTTTATGACTCAAATTAATGATAGTTGGATATGGCATAAGAGAATGTGTCACAAGAATTTTGATAATTTGGAAATGATTAGTGTTGTTTAGGCTATGAGAGATTTACCAAGAATTATAAATCATGTTAATGCTATGTGCATAAATTTTCAATTTGGAAAGCAAGCAAGAAATCATTACAAGTCAAAGGAGCAGTCTACTACTAGACTACTAGATTTAGTTCATACAAATCTTTGTGGTCCTACAAGAGTGAGAAGCCTACTTGGTGAAAGGTACTTTATGCTTTTAATTAATGATTATTCTAGATATGTACATGGGTTACATTTCTTAAGAGAGAAGGTCATGGAGAATGAAGTAAAGCTTGATTATGTTCTGATGAAGGATCATATTACTAATATTTTCACGAATGCTCTTCCTAAAGATACTAAAAAAGTATCTTTAGGAGAAGTTAGGGGTTATTTCCCCTCCTTTCTTGAACTAGATGCATATGGAGATGCATTATTTTGGTGGGTCTATGGATCTATCTTTCTTCTGGACTGATGTTTTGGTGGCTACCTCTCAAGGGGAGCAGGTAGTATCAGGTGTTGTCATTATGAATATATATTTTTTTATATCAAAGGAGAAATAAATGTAAAATATTATTTTCCTTTGCCATTGATGTCAAAGGGGGAGAGGAAGCATGTGAAAAATAAATAAATAAATAAATAAGAGAGAGGAAGATTGGGAGAAGAAGCATGTGAAAGGAAATGAAGCATATAAGAGATCATCTACTAAGAGGGATAAATAAAAAAGTGTATTTAGAGCTAGTATGTTGTCTTTGATAGTTTTTCACGTCATGTGTTGCCATCCATGAAAAAGGGGGAGATTGTTGCAAGAATAGAAATATTGAAGGTGTTGTCATTGATGTAGACTGGTCAACTAGTTATCAACTAGTTGTTGTTGGCTGTATATGTCGAGGATATTGAGAAAATTGTAATAAAGATATGTTGCAGGTATTTAGTGGTTGCTTTGGGTTTTGTTCCAAATTTTCTCCTATGGTTGTGTGGTTTAGACATGTTTGTGGTTAGAAGATATTATATCCATATTTTTTATTGTTGGTTTGTTGTACAATGCAAGTTGTGTTCACCAATTGTGAACTGTGGTTTTCTGTGTTTCTGGTTGAGGTTTGGGAGAAATTTTACTGGTCTAGATTTCTCTTTGATGAAGTCTTATGACTTACAGTTCTAGAATTGAGTTTCCTTAATTCTATCAAAGATAGTTTCAACATTTGGAAGATTCATGCTCAACAGTTCTATGTGTTTTACACTGGTTTGGTCAACCTTGTGTGAAATACTACTTTCGAGGTTGATGAAGCATGTTGGATCTTTTTGGGTCTCTTGAAGCATATGTTTGGGTCACCCTCATTCTAATTCCACCCTAGTATGTTTTGGAACCAACCTAATTTGAATTTGAATTTGGACATGGTCAACTTAGGATTTGTTTCAAAGTTGAAGATGGTATAAATACAAGATGAGTTAGTGGTGAAGAAATATACAAGAGTGAAGAAGAAGAGTGATAAGAGAAAAGAGAAAGTGCAATTAGATGCAACATTTATTCTATTCAGTGAGTGTGTGTGATGCAAGTGTGGCAGATTAGTGTGAAGCTTAATGTTGGCTTTCTAGATGCAGTGAGCAGAAGGTGAACTGTATTATTCATGCATGTCTACGAGTGATTGTGGTGGAATCCTTTGTTGCATTGGGATTGTAGTATCTCTGTAACAAATATTTTTTCTTCTTCTTTGTATCTCTATGGAAGTAGCCCTCTAGGTTGTTAGCTCTATCAGAAAGTGAGTCCTTGTTTCAACAGTTAGCCTCTTGTAATCGGTTTTGATATTCTCTATAGTGTGAGTTAATCCTCACCATGGTTTTTCCCTTGTTTAGTTTTCCACATAAATTTGGTGTTATTATGTTTATGTGTTGGATTTGATTTTTTGCATTGACATTTGATGATTAATCATTTAAGCAGAATTAGTTCTGGTGATTGAATTAAAGGTTTAATTCTATGACAACTGATTCACTCCCTATCAATTGTCCTATTCAACATTGATGGTGTGCACCACAAGTTTAAATGTGATTGAATATTATGGAGTGTTTGAAGGTGTTGTATGGGTCATGTCGACTCATCCAGAAGAAGTTCAAATAATGTTTTATCATTCTTGTGTACCACCAATTGATGTGATGGCTAACATGCTACAAGTTTCATAATTCCTTTTTTATGGGTGACCTAATTTGTATTTGCAAAGTGTGTAGATGATATTCATAGAATATCAAAGGTGTGAAGATATTTTGGGACCAGGTTAAGTGTATGTTGGAATCCACAAGGCATGTTCCTCTTCCTAGTCTTGTGTGTAGTCTTTTGGGTCTTGCCCTCTACACATTTCATTTTGATTGGTTTATCCTTGGTCGACTTGGAGATGTAATATTTGTGTTATAGGCCAATATGTAATGCAACCAATGTAATATCATGTATAAATTATAAACCTATTTGATCTAGGTCATAGTGTGTAGATTCATGATGATATGAGTAATTGAAATGGAAAGAGTAGTTCTGAAATATCTTGTCTGATTTCAACTTGATCATATCTTTGTGATACAAGGGAAGTATAGAAGTGTGCTTAATTATTGTTGGAGGAAGTGATCCAAAGGAAAAAATTCTTGATTGATGAAAGCAATGAGCTTGTAGGAAGTTGAGAAAACATTTGAAGAAGTGACAAAGAAGAATTGCAATCATCAAAAGAGAACAAAAAAAGTAGAATTACAATCATCAAAAGAGTGAGCTTAATTGTCAGTTTTAGACAGTGAAAGGACTACCATTCTATAATCATCCCTAAGTGTGTGCTCAAATTAGGGATTTATAGCTTCCTTGGGTTGTATCCCTATAAAAAAATTGTATTGGGAGTGACCCTAAAAATTGTAATCAAGGAGTTTTAGCTTCCTTGGGTTGTAGCCCTAAAAAAAGTAAATGTTGTTCATCTTGTGATGTTGGATTAGGACAGAAGATCCTAGAAGCTTCTCATTGTTCTTTTTCCCTTGTGGGGTTTTCCATGTATATCTAGTTTTGTGTTGTGTTGTGCCTTGTCTTCATCTTTCATGTTCCTACTTATGTGGTAGAGTTTAAAGTGTATGATTGTTCCAAAGGGTTTGAGATTTCATAAAACACTTATTCACTCCACCTCTCATTATTTCGATGTGCTCAACATATTTTTCTCTACATCATGGATTAATGAGACATTGCTTTTGTTCTTCCACTTATGCCAAGCAATCTTAGTAAATTGTGACCAATAAGACTTGTGTTGGGAAATGATATGTCTATAGTTTTTGATAAGGAAAAACAGGTTTTGAAGGGATCCTGAAACCCTTTACAAAAAAAGAAGGTTGTACAAGAAATAACAATGAGCACCAACAACCTCAAAATAGCAAAAAAAGTTGTCAACAGATAAACCTAGACAAATCAATAGCCAAACCAATAGTAAAACATCAACATAGAAGCTGAAGAAACACAAGCTACAACATATTGTCTAAAACCTTAGTCGACTCTAGATTACTAGAGATGGCATTATTGTGCATCTCCATCACTTCCTTGAGCTCTTGGAATGAAATAACTGCCATATTTTTGGTCTTGCTCTTGGTACACAAATAGGGGCCCTCATCCACACTCTTCTCCATCTAATTCATATGGTTAATCTCAAAAATTGCCTCCTCATTTTCACCAAGGTCTAGTTTTTTACTAGTCCAATTAAGGGCTTTCTCATTTAGGATATTCAAACCCTATGCACTAGAATTCAAGGATTGGTTGCTAACTTTCACCATAGATTGCAACCCATTGTAAAACTTATTCACTTTGTCTTCCAAGGAAACAAACTACTCCTCATGAACCCTACAAACATCATCCTCCAAAGTAGCCAACCTCTCCTCATGGTCTTGTTGGGAATAGGATTCCATTTAATTGCAATCCTAAACATATTTCATGTATCTCCTAAGTCCTAATTGGAAAGTGTTCCCCAACACTAGGATTAGAAAGATATTAAATTCAAATGATATGAACATGTAAATTGAAATTTGTGATTATTCCTAATTGATAGGAACATGTGGGGATGTCCAAGAAGAGCTCCTACAAGATAGGAGAACATGGGGAACCCACATGGAAGGTGGAATCCACCTTGCTTTAGTTAACTATTTGGAGGATTGATAACACTTCAATAATGCATGTTTTGATCCTAAAAATTAGGGATTGATATTTACATGAGTGGAGTGGCACTATCAGTTCAGTATCAGTTCAATTCAGTTCAATTCAGTTTAGTTATCTTTAGTTGCATGTAGTTATTTTGAGTTGAATGCAAGTTGAATTGAGTTACATGACTAATGACTTCAATTGCATGATAGATAACAGGTGGATATTTCAGTTAAGTGGGGATGATCAATCATGCATGATGTTTGCATGAATTGGTGGAGAGATATGTTTTAGTTACCTATGTTTGACTTGGGACCACATTGGGTGCCCAAGTTGGCATCTTTCAATTAACACCTTTTGCATGAGAATATATTTACAAGGCTCAGTCAAGTGGGCCCATTCTTAGGTGCCAAATTTGAGGTAAAGTTTCTAAGATATTTTCTTGACCAAATTTTAGTTAAGTGTTCAGTTTGGGGTGCCTAAATTGAGGAAGACTTCGGTTTGATTTCATATTACTTTGCGGAACTCTACTTTCCCAATCTTGGCATAGATTTTTGTGAGGATATTTATGCTCTTGTATTGTACAACTCTTATGAGTTTACATGCTCATTATTGTCTATTAATTGCATCAAGTGAATGAGAGTTCCATGAGAGTTTATTGCAGGTTGTGAATTAGGATTGTTGAAGGCAAGGAAGCATATCAATCAAGGATTGATATAGTATTATTGTAATCTTTTTCTAAGGTTAAATAATACAAGCACTATTAATTCTGGTGGAGTTTTTTCCCAAAAGGGTTTCTCCATGTATATGTTGTGTCACTTCTACCTTCTTGTCTCATTCTTCTACAATATTCTGTCTCTTTCTACAATTGGTAAAATTGATCTAAATAGATTAATCATACACAAAGAATTGTGACAAAGAAAACTTAATTAGATCTATAGTCTCATAGTTTTACAAGTTTTAAGTTACAATATTACCTTCATTTTCAATAGGGCCCTGCCTAGTTTTTTTGCATCCACAACCACCTTATTAAGAACCACATTATTTGTTTTGAATTTTCCTTTAACTGACCATTCTCTTTTATTATAGTTCACCAATGCCACACAAACATCCTACCACTCCTTCAGTTTTGTATTGATATGCTTAACCTTCGAAAAGAGCCATTTAACAAGAGAAAAGAGATTTTTGGTTCCATCCTTCGCCATTTTGCAAAAAAATCCATATCAATTTCATCCCAATTCACATGCATAGTAGCAGGTAAATCGACATTCTCAGGTATATCCTTATGGTCCACACAATCACCTTCCAAAGCCTCCTCAACAGGAGATTCCTCAACATCAACTTCAACATTTGCTTGTTGTTTACCAGAGTCCGCCGCCAAATTTTCCAATAGCTCTAGAAGCCCTTTCTTGTCCTCAACCTACTCAAAACCCTTATATTCAAGGGATACCAACCCACCTTGCAAAAGGGAAGCCTCCCTAGAATTTATGAGGCAATCTCCCTCAAGCAGTTTTTCCACCATTTACTGCCCCTTATCAACCTTGATATTCCCCTGAATCCCCTTATCAATAAGAACAAGGGTCATTTCCATGCTTTTCACCCCTCCCTCTTCTGGGTTTAGAACACACTTCTCCTCCCGTTTACCTCCTTTCTTCCCCTTAGAACCTTTCTTAGCACTAGGAGTAATAACCTCCTTTATTTTAGTTTCTATCTCATAGCCTTTTGACCAAGAGTTAGAAACCTTTGTTTCATCCTCATACTTTCCCTCTTCATCCAAAGACTCCACATCATCAAAATTATCCTCCTTATCATAATCACCATCCCATTCCTCTGTTGAATGACCAATATCATAACCAAGTGCTATCCCCTTCTTCTAAGCAAAGGAAATCCTAGGAATTTTAGGGATAAACTTCAGTTTGATATAGTCAATAATAATAATAAGTTTCATGAGACTCTATGGAGAATTGATTTATTGGAATTCTTTTTATGATCCTCTATGCTATTTTCCATAGAAAGAAGCAAATAATAGGGGAACAACACCAAATTGTTGTGTCTCAAATGATTAAGCAACAAAAAGTGGTAACCATAAATAATAGAGTACCTTCCATCAAGCATGAAATATTTCATGATAGCTAGCACCACATATCTCCACAGAGGCTTAATGGAAGTCTGATTAGACCCACCACTTCCCACACACCCAAGCTTCTCCCTTTTCTTTCCTTTGAGGAAATTAGCTAGGGAAGTCTTAGAGGCAGCACAACCTCTATAAAACATCTTACCCTTCATAGATAAATCAATGAATTCAATGATGAACTACTTAGTGACATTCACCTCCACCCCCTGGTAGCACAACATTCTATTATTTGATCCCTTTACAAAGACCTATGTCACCTTAGAATTAGACCCATGAAAATTAAGCAAGTAGGGGGAAATTCCACCTTTCTCTAGGTACTCCCACATAATCTCATTCTCGCTAAACTCTTCACAGGAGAGCAACTTGAGTCTACATCGATCGCCACCCATGGCTACTAGAGACACCCAAGCCACTACTTTCACCTTGTTTCAATGAGCGGTGAGAGCTAGGAGAACAATCCAGAAAAAAATCCAAAATGCACCCACAAACCATTTTAACCTGACATCGCGAGTACACCCAACAATAAAACCCAATTCCATGATCTCTTTTTCACAAGATATGTAATAATTACTTAGATAGGCATTGAACTCAAAGTTCCCAACGCAAGGAAAAAGGAAAAATAAATACTTATCTCCAAATATTTTCGCCATCATGACAAGATAGTTGATCATAGTTAATAATACTTTGGAGATTAATAAGGATGGCATCATATGAATACCAACAATTATGAGACATAAACCCCAAATTAGCAAACCCATCGGCAAGAGAATTTGCCTCATGTAAAACATGTGATATTTTAACATCATCAAAGGAGTGAATAATAGAAAGGGCATCCTCAATGATATGAAATATAGACCATGATGGGGGATTCACCTTCAAAAGGAAATTAATAATATTAAGGGAGTCCCCTTCCAACCATAGCTTCATCACCCAATCCTCTTTAGGGATTAGAAGGCCATGATAGGTTGTTGCTACCTCTGCAAAGTGGTTTGTTTTGGTTCCCAGAGGGAGCGCCACCATAGAGAAAAACCTACCATTCTCATCATGTAATACTCCCCTACAACTAGCAGGTCCCAAATTCCCCTTCGCAACACCATCAAAGTTAACTTTGAACCACCCCTGAGAGGGAGCTTTCCACCAAACACAATCCCTAGAAGACTTAGGCTTCTTCATCGGGATAGATATTTCACAAGAAAGATTCCATCTACATCCAATCAAGAAGTCATAATTAGTAACCACAACCTTAGGTCAAGAGGAATGAAGCACTGAAACTTCAAACATAAAATTTTCTCTTATCGCCTCACAAATTTTGAAAGTGATCTTTAAAAGAGGAAGCTCCAAATGACATAATATACAATTGTTCCATTCCTTCCAAACTCCCCAAGCCAGATGTAGTAGAATAAGAGACCATAACAAAGAAAGAGCCAGATTTAGGGTAGGAGCCACCCACTAAGACTAAAGATTTGAGCTAGATGTAGGAAAATCCCAGGATAAATTCCAAAGCTAAAGGACATGAGCCCAAAATTCCAAAGAGTAACTGCACCCAATAAGAAGGTGAAAAACATCCTCAACAACCTCCTTACACAAAATGATTCTATTGCGCAGAGCAATACCGCTTTTCAAAAGATTGTTAAGAGTCATAATTTTGTCTTGATAAAGAAGCCAAAAGAAGATGTTGATTTTAGGTAGAAGCTTCAGATTCCACAAGTGCCCCCAAAAAGGAGGACCAAAGATACGAGTATGGTTAATGAAGGCAGAAGACATCAAAAAATAGTCATTCAGGGAAAACCTCCACACCACAGAGTCAACAGGGGTTGAAGCTGGAATGTGAATCAGAGATAAACACTGATAAAGAGGTTCAAGATCCTTGTTAACCAAATCAAGTTTAATCCATTTTCTATCAACAATATAATTTGACACTAAATGAACCCAAGCCCCAATACAAAAGTCTTTAAAAGGGACCACCCAAATTTCATCCTTTAGGGGGCCATGACCAATTCACCAGTCATCCTAGAAAAGGATCCTCCTACCATTCCCAAACACCCATCGCAAACTATCAACCATAATAGAACGAGCTTTTATCATGTAATTCCACAAGGTTGATCCCAAGGGGGGAAATAAACCATCCCTCAACATGTCTCTAAACTTATCAATTCCCCTTAGGTACTTTGAAGAAAAAATAGAAGTCCATTCCTTACCATCAAAAAGCAAATTCCATAATTGTTTAGCAAGGAGGGAAAATTTTAAATATTTTAACTTTCGAAGACCTAAACCACCTTCAATTTTTTCTCTAAAACCTTCCTCCCATGAGAGGATATGCATCTGATTCTTGTCCTCCACCCTAGACCAAAGAAAGCATTTTTGAATACTCTTTGTCTTCTCCCAGATCCTCCTTGGGATTTGAAACAGACTTAAAGCATAGATCGGAAGATTTTGCAAAATCGACTTGATTAACTAAATTTTCCCAACTTGACTAAGAAGAGCTCCCTTCCAACCAACAAGTTTAGAATTAAACTTGTCAATAATCCCTTTCCAAAAGGAGTTTGAAACCACATTTGAGCACATAGGGAGCCACAAATAGGTAGAAGGAAGCTCCCCAATACCATATTCTAGAATCCTAGAAATTCTCTACCGATGACGCTCTGGAGTATTAAGGGAAAAGATAGTACTCTTAGGAAAACCCACCTTCTAACCAAAAGCCACTTCATACTACTATAAAATGAGATGAATAGACTTGGACACAACAATCGATGCTTCAACAAGAATAAGTGTATCATCACAAAATTATTGATACGAACAAGATTGCTACAACGATGAAGGAGAAATCCCTCTAAAAGCACCATTATAAATTTCCTAAAGAATATATCTTCCCAAAGACTCCACCATGATAATAAAAAGGAAAAGAGAAATAGGATCACCCTGTCTTATCCCTCAAGAACTTCTAAAAAATGTAGAAGGAGAACCATTGATGAGAATTGAAAAAGAAGGAGAAGAGATTAATTAACCAATCAACTACAGAACCTGATTAGAGAAGCTAAATGCCTTCAATATGTTCAATAAGAAATTCCAATTGACATGATTGTAGGCCTTCACAAGATCTAGCTTCAAAATAAAACCAGGTTTCTCGTTAACCTTAAGAGAATGGATATTCTCATACATCGTAATCACTAAGTCTAAAATCTACCTCCCCGACACAAAACCATTTTGTTGAGGAGAAATAATACAAGGAAGGACCAACTACAACCTAGAAGCCAATACTTCATAAAAGATTTTATAAATTGAATTACACAAGTTGATAGGCCTAAAATCACCAAAAGATGAAGCTTCAAGATTCTTAGGAATGAGAAAAATAAAAGTCAAGTTCAACTCCTTCAAAAGCTACATACTACCAAAAAACTCTTTAGTAGCATTGATAACATCCTTGGCAATAATATCCCAATAGGTTTGAAAGAAAAGAATAGGAAAACCATCCAACCTAGGTGACTTATTAAACCTTCAAAGGAGAAAACAATCTTCTTACTTCCTCATCGGAAGGAATGCAGGACAAGCCCTTGCTCAACTCCTCAAAAACAAGATTATGAATGATATTCAAAAAGTCTTGTTGGAAAACATGATCAGGGGAGCAATCCACTAAAAGAAAGTCTAAGAAGAAAGAGCAAGCCACAAATCTAATCTCATCACCCCCTCCAAAGACTGATCATCAACAACAATTTTAGAAATTCTATTAGAGGATCCATGCTTCAAAGTAGTGAGATGGAAAAAATGGGTGTTTTTATCCCCACTTCAAAGCCAAATAGCCCTATATCTTTTCTTCCATAACTCCTCCTTACCCACAATATTATGCAATTTGGAAAAAAAATACTTTCCTCCTGAAGATTAGACTAATCATTCCAAACAACTTGACTTATTTGTTGCAAGATGTCCAACTTGGCTTTAATCTCATATTTCTCCTTAAAAATATTACCAAAAGATGATTTTTTCCATTGGATAATATTTTTCTTAACAAAAGCAAGCTTCTTAACAACTTTATACATAGCAGAACTATCCACACTGATATTCCACCAAGCAATAATTCTTTCACTTAAGCTCGGGTGGCTAATCGACATCTTCTCAAATCTAAAAGGGAATGACTTCCTTCAGACCAAGAGCTCTGCCTGCAAAGAAATAGGAAAGTGGTATGATCCAAGCCTTATAAGGGCCAAAAGAGAGTAAGCAAAGGAAAGTAGCCAATCTAGAGAAATAAGAGCATGATCCAACTTAATCTAAATGAAAGCATCCCCCACACACCTATTGGACTAGGTATAAGAAGCCCCACAAAGATCTAGGTCTAGAAGTGCATTATCATTGATGAAGTTCATAAGATCAAATATACTATCCTCTACATCCTGAGAACCCCCAAACTTATCTGAATCATTTAATGTGGTATTGAAATCCCCCATAACCAACCAATTCAGAAAAGGGGATAAAGATTTAATTTTGTGCAAGCCATTCCAAAAATGCTTCCTAGCACATTTTGAGTTCGGAGCATAGGTATTAGAAATCACCCATGAGAACTTATCTCTAGGTCTCATAAATGAAGTAGCAACATGATTTTCTACACCAACCAGAACAAATCCAGTAACCACCTTTCGATTCCAAAAAGTAGCCACACCCCCAGAGACCCCATTAGATTCAAAAGCCTAAAAACCACAATCCTTAAACAACCTATTCTTAATTTTCTCCACCTTCTCCACACCCATTTTTGTCTCCTAGATCAGAATGATATCATGTCAATGATCTCTTATTAAATTAGCAAGGAGATCATGTTCGTGAGGATTATTCAATCCTTGAATGTTCCAAGAGAGGATCTTCATAAAATATTCTACGAGGAGCCTTTAAGGCTCATCTCAAGCAGAGTCATATGTGAACCATCAACAATATCTAATTTTATTTCCTTTTCCTAAAGTTGCTACAAAGAAGGTTTTCCCCTACCTCTAGCTCTGAACCATAGTCCAACTTCAACTGGTTCCTAGTTTCCATGCCCACCAAAGGAAAAGAGAGTTTCTTCCTATTATGAGTTTTAGAGGCTAAGTGAGGAAGATCCCCATCCTCCACCTCCAAAAAATAGGAAGAACTAAAATCCTTAACAAAAGAGGTGAGCATCTTATCCTTATCCGACACTTTCAAAACAAATTCATCAACCAACTTCATCTCCCTAGAGGCAATCACCCCTGGAGCCTCAACCAAGTCCTCCATTGAAGAATCCATGACAACATTGGTCACCTCCTTCAAGGTTGAAGTCATCACCTTCACAAGGCCATCTTCCTTAGGATCCAGGGACTTCTCAACCAAGCCCTCATTGCCACCAACACAGGACCAACCTCATCCACCCTAGTGGCAGCTGACACAACCTCTGAAGAAACTAAAGATAAATCAAGAGGTCCATCCTAGACATCCACATCCTCAACAACCTCAGGAGAAACAAGCCTCTCCACAACTTTCTCCAAACTAGCAACATTTTGAATAGCAGCCTCAAAGTTACCACTAAGATCCAACACAACAACCTCCACAACAACTGCCAAGCTGTTAGAAAGATCGACAACACTAGAGAAATCAAAGATTTGAGCATTTGAATCATCTAAAATAGGCCCCCTTCCCACCTCTCTCTAAACTTTTGAAGAAGGGATATGATCGTTGTAAGGGGCCAAGACCTTTTATAGGGGCTTCTTGGGATTTAACAGACATTTATTTGCCTAGTGACCCACCTTCTTACAATGAAAACAGGTGAAAGGGATAGATTCAAACTCAACCACCTGGTTCCACACACCCAAATTTGAGTTGATTTTGATAGAAGCTAAAAAGTTGATAGATGGATCCATAATCATACAAAACTGGACATACGACAGTCATTTCCTTGAGGTAGTCAAATGATCAATAGATAACAAATGCCTAAAGGTACTAGCAATACCTTTAAAAACTTGCTTGTCCCAAAATTCAAGAGGAAGACCAGGAAAACACACCCACACAAGTGCCAAATAAAAAGAGAAAGAACTCAAATTGAAGCCAACCTCCCATTTCTTTAGAGCCAAAGTAGATTTTCCAATCAACCAAGGCCCTCCCCACAAGAACCTTCAAAAGGTCTTCCTCACAAGTAAATGAAAATGAGAAGAAACCCTTAGCAAGCGCTGCCACCTCAACCTGCCCCTTTGGATGCCAACGATTTAAGGAAGGATTACAGACTAGGTCAATATTTGGACGAGGCCCCAAAAAATTACCCACCAACAATAGCTCCATAGACTAGGCACCCTTCTCAATAACACAATCAAACATAGAGATAGAATACTCACTAGACGAAGGGTTAGCAAAGAAATCCATAGGAGGAGATGAACTCTTGTCCTTAGGCTTCAAACCGAAGAGATTTGACCAAATTTTCCCATCCAAAGAGACGTGATCACCTCTCTGACCATCCCTAGCATCCATAGAAATGAGAGCCTCAAGAGCCATAGAAACAAACCCCACCTTTCCAAGGGAGGTACCATTAGGAATCAGACTAGCAGAGATAGGAAGCACCTTTGAATAAACCAACAAAAAGGCTCCAAAAGTAGTCCCATCTGTCAAACAATCATACGAAACCCCCTTTAGGTCAGCCAAACCACCGCCATTAATGCCCACCTAAGGAACAAGACTTCTCGCCTTCAATGAATTTGAAGAAACCTCACTACCACTCGTAGCTCCAATGCCACATTATATTAATTGTTTTTTTATCAATCAAAATGATATAGCCATATATAAGATTTATATATTAAAAGGATTTAATTACATTAACACCCAAAAATAGGGTGAATTTTTTAAAAGATCAATAACAATCATCAATTCTAGCCAAAAACATAAGATAACAAAATGATAGTTTAAAGTAACTATCACAAATTCCACTAGAACTAGCTACATCATGTAAGCTGGGCATAAAAGGGACTAGTGCATGCTAACTATCCTTAATGTATTTGATCATAATATGAAGAGAATTGAACAAGACAAAACCTTGATTAAATTGTGTTTTTGTTTTAATTGTGAAACTCAAAAATTAAGGTTTAGGTTTTGGGCATTTTGAATGCATATGGATTATTTTTGTATTTTTATGTGATTTCGGGGTCCTTGGGCCAAATATGTTTGGCTAGAATACTTTTTCAATCATGTTTAAGATTTTTATATAGGTTTGATTACCCTTAGAAGCTCTTGGAAAGAATATGAAATTACAAAGGAATGGGAACTTGAGTGTAAGTACTCAATTCAAACCATTTCCTTTCAAATGGATTAAAAGGAGTGTATTCTACTTCTATGTACTTTGATAAGGTGAACCCTTGTATGTACACATTATGAAGCATGGCACATTTATTACTTGGGGTAGTGGAAGTTGTTGTGTGGCTCCAATCCACTTAGATCAAGAGGAGTGCCATAGCTCACTCTTTAATATATATTTTTCATGGTGTTTAAAGGGGTTAGATAATTCATTTATATATGACTCATTTTTGAAAATTTGGGAGAGAGAAAATGAATTTGGGGAGTTTTTGGAGAAACATTTGAGATTTTGGAAGGCTTGGAGAGCTTAAAAACAAGTTCTCTTATCTCCTTTAGCAAGCTTGGGATTTGATGTAGGATTCCCTATCTAATTTTTTTATAATGGGAAATTTTTCATCCTTGTGTCATTTTCATTTAGTTTTGGGCCCATTTTTATGAAATGTCTTAATATAATTACATATTAGAAAATTTCATGGACCTATGTTAAGTTTGGCTCATATATCCATCCTATTTAGTCTTATTTCCTCTTGTTTACAAAAATCTTAAGTATTCATCATGCTTTATCTATTTATCCATATATATCCACACACAATACCATACATTCACTCCTTACCTCAACTTGATAACTTTTCCTACCCAGTTCAATTTTGTGCCTCTTGGGATTGAACCTAGTTCATTTTTAAGGGATAAAGAACATATTTTCATATAAGCCATCCACACATTTGTGCACGTTATCCTTGAATGTTCACTTATAAGTATAAAACCATTTTTTCTAGTGGGTTGACCTACAAGAACTTGAGCCTAGTGATCCAAGAATCTTTCTAAAGATGTTTGTAATCACTTCTTGATAGATTCAAACACATGGATGACAAAGGTGAGAAAATCCATTTTTATACACTTTACCAATTCAAATATGTACGACACAAATTATTCATGCATGGTTAGGTTCATTCCCTCACATCAAATCAAGGCCATAATGCTCAATTTCCAATGAAAGGGACTTATCTATCTAAACCATACCAAATTCTAATATTACTCAAAGCCTAATACATTCACCAAATTATGAACATTATTTTATATACCTTGGTGATTGGATCCTATGTAGCATCAACATTAATTCTTCATTGGTTTTCCCAAAGCTAATTACCCCTATCCATTGCATATTATTTCTAAAAAAAATATCAACCAAACTTTAAAACTAATCTAAGTTAATTATTCTTGATTATTGCATTTCTATTTATCCTATATTATTTATGTAAAATGAGTTTTATTCCCTTAATTTTTTTAAATACCTAACATTTTCTTACACCCTTAAGGTTTGACCTTAATTTTAATTAGGGTTTTTAGATACAATTTTCTTCCAATTTATGCTTTTTGTTTCAATTTAATTAGGGTTTGAATTTACCTTTGTTTACATATGTTTTCCATACTTTTATTGTAGTTTTTCACACATAGTGATACACCTCTTTCATCCTACCTCCTACTCTTGGATAGTTTTATAGTGTACACAAAAATTGACTTGACAAAGGAAAGGTTATTTCTCTTATCAAGTTTAGAGAAAATAATGATGGGGTGTTAAGCCTTTGGCACCATGGGAGGAGAAGATTAAGGAAAAGAGCTAAAATTGCCTAAAACACACTAGGGGAGATAGACTCAAAGAAAGTAAAAAATAAGCATGAAATTGTAAGGGCATGCAATTTTTTATGTTATATTTTGCCCCCACTTTGTGGACATATGATTTATGCTAATATGTACAATAAAGTGAATAAAATAAAATACTAGAAATAAAATACATTATAAAATTAAAAATCATATCATAGAGAAATTAGAGTTCTTCAAGCAGAGTGATCATGCTCCCAAGATGCGAACATGAAAAATAAATGAATTAGACAACAAAAATAGACACAAGAAATTAAGTTAGAGAAATCACATGAAACCTATACAAAATAAAGGTTAGACCAATATAACTTACAAATAAGTATGTCAGCATAATCATATAGCCTAAAAAAATACATAAACATATATAAATTGAAAGACAACATGGAAAAAACACAAGAAAAAATAAAACAAACATACAATAAAGGAGAATGAAAGAGAAATGAAGAGGAATTTTTGAGCAATGTGCTACTAGAAAGGCTGTCAAGTATGGTTTGAGGGCTATAAAATTGTAAGGCTAGGAACTATACAATGTTGGTGTAGGTTTTTAATTTCCTAGCGAGTTAAATTATTTTCACTTAGTTATAGGTTTTTCCTACACTTCTATTAAGCTTTCTTAGGATAATAAAATGATTTTATCATTCAATAACTAGGAGATAAAGTAATGAGTTGTCTCCACTCTTTAATAGTGGAGTACTTATTTTTACTTTTCATCACTTTATTTAATGTCGGTGGTTATTGGTGGCCAATTCCTATTGGTTGATTTTCCACCTCCATCCTTTCCTTAGTTCTATATAAACTCACCACCTAGCTTGTATTCTTTTTCTCTTGGAAGCTCTTAATATATTTTTGTCACTCTGACATTGCATATCTCTCAGAGTTCTGGTTTGCATTATTTATGGTTTTTCAATTTATGTAACTTTGATTTTCTCTTAAAAAGTTCTTTGTGTTATTCAATCTATTTTAGATTTCTAACATGGTATCAAAGATTTTATTTGAGAAATATAAATTCTTAGGTTCCTAATTGAAAAAAAATGAGATTTTCATGTAAAAATCGTACAATTTATCTTATGCTCTTCTCTTGCATTTTGAATGATTTGGAGAATCAAAAAGGGTTTGCAAAGATTTAATAACATCTTCATATTGCATATGTGGTTTGTGAGATCTAGGTGATTGCAACATTTTTTATTATATTTATGGTATTTTTATTGTTCGAACACATCTAGGAGGCTTGAGAAAGTCAATATTGGCTTTCATTTCATTTGATTTGGAGATCATTTGACATAGTTGCACATTGGGGTTTAAAACTCATATCTGGTGAATGACTTTTTACTGGAGTATTTTCATGTTGAGAAAATGTGTCTTAACCTTGCAATTACATAAGGTACTATTGATATATAAGGTACTATTGATACATTGATGATGGGGAGCGTGGGCGGGTTTCCCCCTCACGAGGGGTCTAGGGGCAACACACCTCAAAGGGGGCTCGGGGGTAGCGCCCCTAAAAGCCAAAATTTTATGTATATTTTATTATTTTTAATTTGGGTCATTCATCATTAGGTATTAGATTTGATGATTGATATTTTATTATCTTGACTTTCCCTAGAAGGGAACCCTACTTTCTAAGGGTGTTGTATTATGGTTGTGTGTCGTGATGTATTTTAAGATTCTGATAGCAGTTGTGTTGCCTCTGGATCTCTGTTTGGTGATACTCCTTTGAGAAGCTTGCTTTGCAATTATATTGTAATCTTTATGATTTTTGAATAATATTTTGGGTAGCTAAATTGGAGTGTGGGGTTTTTCTCTTGAAGGGGTTTTCCCCACATAAACCATTGTGTTGTGGTATGCATGATTTATGTTTATTTCTATTTAAGTTTCTGTAATTGAAAAGATCTATAAATTTTTGCATTATTCTCCTCTTAGGATTAATATAGGAAGTTGTTTCACTACCTTAGCTTCCTTACATTTCAGCCCAAAAAAGCTTTTCTATTATGCTTAGATAGCCCAAAAACCTCTATTTTCATATAAAATTTGTCCATTTTAAACGAATTTGATTTTTGGAAATTTTTTATTTTCTGAGGGTCATCACTACAAACTAAATTCGAGCATTTAAAAAAAAATCATCTTTTCACTATGGTTTCCATTTTTAGCAAATGGGATATTGTTGGAAAATTGGAGATGAGCACTTTCCATCCATGCAAGTTGAAGTTGTTTGTTGTTGTAGACACTTAAATAGTCTTGATCAGTATTACACATCTTAATCTGATTATTAACATCATTTCTTCTTGAATCGCCTCTAACTAACTATTTAATTAAATAAACTATATTTTTTAATTAAATTCATCATTTTCTCCTATTAATCAAATGATTAATTTTATTGGATTAATTAACCCCCTTTCTTATTAATTCTCATCCCATTTAATTAAATAATGTAAATCATTTAATTAAAACCCTTATGTCTTCTCATTTGGTTAAATAAATCTAATTGTTTAGTTTAAATGTCATATTCTTCTAAAACCCCTAACCCACCTAAGATTAATTAATTTTGGATTAATTAACCTTAAACTGCATGCTAATCTCCATTAGCCAATCCTCTAGCTTTTAACTCCATCCTAGTTAAATAAGCCTATGGTTTATTAACCCCACTTGCACAAGTAATTAATTTTTACAAATTAATTAATTACCTATTTTCCTCACAAGGGGATATTCCCAAGGAATATCCCTTCCCTTTCCAACTTGCACATGAAATTAATTTCTTCAAATTAATTAAATGGACTATTTACCCTCACAAAAGGATATTCTCTTGGAATATTCTCTTAATAACTCCTCCATTTGACTTTCCCTCCCAAATATTAAAAGCCTCTTAAAAAAGCCTTGAATGCTCTTACAAGAGCCATCTTTCTCTTACAAAAGGCTTTAAATGGCCTCTTACATGCCATGTTGTCCCTTAGATTCTCACCCACATTCCTTAATGGACTCTTACCTCTTACATAAGGCACCTTTCCTTTTAACTCCTTACATCTCTCATCCCAAGATTTGCACACAATTGTGTGGGAGCATATCCCTATTTGCTTCTCTTAGCCTTGTGACACTTGTCACAAGGCTATCGATCCTCATTTTAGTCCCACATTGCCTAATTTCACCTCTTCTTCCAACCCTTGAGTCCTATAAATAAAAGGATTTCTTATGAATAATGGATCCATATTTTTATGCAAAACTTACTATACACATTTTTCACTCACATCTACATGCATTTTCATATTTTGAGCTTGAATCCACTATCTTATTGCATAAACTCCACCACTTTGCATCAAAATATTGAAGCTTATTCAACTTAGGGATTGGGAAAGGGCCATATTCCACATCAATTTGACACTAGTCACCCTATTGGATGAAGGTTTGGAGTACTTAGATGGGATTTCATGCATGCTTTGTTTGATATTACATGCTTTTGTGTGCATTGTCTTCATTTCTTTGTATGTTCAAGTATTTCATAGGAAATGTGATTTAACCTACTAATGTGACTAATCCTTGTGTGTTTGTTCATGTTTATCATAGGTATAACTCGCATTCACATTTTGGTGCTAGGAGGGATTCAAACATCAAATTTGATGTTTTTGTTGAGATTTTTCCATGACTTGCAGGTTTCTAGGATGCAGCGATGCCACGTGATCTGACATAGCAATGCATTTCCTTTTTAGTGATGCCTTTGATAATTACAATGACGCAATTGCTTACAACAATGCTATTTTTTTTTTAAATTGCTTTTTGATTTTAAAATTAGTGACGCGTCTCTGTTAAAAAATTATTTTCTATCTTTTAATTATAGCGACGCATTCAATTATACTAATTCTTTTTTTTTTTCTCTTGTTTCTATAGAGTGAAGCCATTTACTTCACTAGAGTGATGCAATTGATTCTAGTGATGTCATTGTGCTCCCTGGTTTCTAACAAAGTGATGCTATTTTTCACTAGAGTGGCACTATCATTTTCAATGATGCTTTTGTTAAAGGAGCAAAAAGCATTGACTTAAAAGTTGAAAAACATTTAGTTCTCATTGTAATAGTGCTTTAGGACACTAGTTTTCAATTGGGCTCTAAAATTAACCATTGCAATATTGGTTTCAAAGTTGGCTTAAAATTAAACCCTTCACTTACTAGTCATTGCAATATTGGTTAAAATTGGACAAGACAACTTCACATCTAGTTTGGTGCTTAAAAAGAATTCATCATTGCTTTGAGGGATTAAAAAGAACAAGTGACTTATATGAGTGATCTTTCTTGCTAAATCTCTAGTGTGTGTCCTCTCCCCTTGTGCTTCGCGCAATCTTGGGTGAAGAGAAATACTCTTGATTTACAATTTTTTTTTTTTAAGTCACCCTTAAGAGAGGGCTTGCTATGAGACACATCCTGTAATGGATGACTCATAAGCAAGGTCTTGAAGCATGTTTGTTGATGGGATATATTAAAGGTTGTGAAATCACAAGAAAGTAGTTTCAATCACGGGCACATTGAGAGCCCTTTCAATACTTCAACCATCATCCAATAATTATATGGATACATTGAATCATAATTTGAAAGTGATGTTCCTTGGATAACCAAGATCTTGTGGATGATACTAAGAATTATGTTTCCCCATCTTGTGTGGATGATCAATTCATTAATACCCCATCAAAAATACATGTTGATACTTCAAAGTTTAGAGATGCTTCTTCAAGAGCCTCCAATGATTCATTGCAATAGGGTCATTTATGTCTTTTGGATTCAATTCATTGGGACCAATTTCCACCAGACATATCTTGTTTATTTCTAGAGTCCCTCATTTTATATCTAGATGACACTATTAAGGATGTATACATCTTCTATTTGAGGAAAAATATTTGATCCTTCCATCTGTTTCTACCATAGAGTTCAATGTTGCTTCTTTGAAAGCTTCCAATGAATTCTTGTAGTAGGATATCCATAGTCTTCATGATTCAACTTTGTGGGATGATCTCTTGATAAGTATTTCAATTTTTTTTTATGGAGATGCATATTATATAGCTGGGAGACGCTATTGATTGTATTCATCTTCTCTTTGATGAAGTTGATTCTTATTCAATTATTATGAGGGAACACTCTGACCCTCTCATTCATTATCATTCATCACAATGTGACATTATTGTGGATACTTTGGATCAAAATTTAGAGGAGATACTTGAGTCTTTGGTTTGTGTTCTACATTAGTCTCTAGGAGATTCTCATTTGTCATTTTCAGCAGTGTGGCCTAGAACTCCTGATTTGATTGTGACAACCTTCAACATCTATTTTAGATTTCTAGCATACAATAATTTCATGAATCAGAAGCACAATAAATTGGGTTGTAGGGTGACCATAAAAAATATTCAAAGAGGTAGATCATGTGATATAAAGTTTTATTAGACTAGGTCACTCATCTACTACCAAGGTAAGTCATATAAAATTGCATATACTATCAAGTTGTATTACACTAGGTGGATCATATGTTACCAATGCTACATGGAGTGTGGCAATAGTGTGAGGTGCATGCAAGTAAGACCCCCCCTTAAAATAATTATATGAATACAAAAAAATCAATTAATTTTAAGGTGGAAGAGTAAAAAAGGATACCAACAAGGAAGAGGAATCAAAGAGGATGTCATAAGTGTGAAACTTGCAAATTTGTGCTCATGGAATGACAACATGTAACATATGTATGTCACATGGAAACATGCAACATCACATGTAATAGGAAAATGGATCTAAAAATTTAGATTTAGTGTGCATATATGGGAACAAAAATAATTATTATCATCATGGAGAAGGGAATGAATAATCATCATCCCCCAAGCCTATAGAACTACAAATACAAAGAGAGAACAACATGAAGTGAATAAGTAAACTTTTTGGGTCAACATGGAAGAGACCTAAATTTATCAACACATCATATCATTCCCAAAATTTCCTAAAAATAATTAGAAAAAATATGGAAGAAGATAGATAGAAAGATAATAATGATAAATCATTTTTATCCTCATGTATCCATGTACCTACAGGGTAACATGGGTCCTCTAGAAGGAAATAACAAAACAAATTATATATTAAGCATGGTGATAGGGATGAAATAATAAGTATTTAAACACATACAATTACATTAGAATAATTCATGACTTTAACGGTCATCATCCATCAAATAATCATCTTCCCAATATTGTAATAATTTCTAGAGAAACACCAAAATAACATTTTTTATTCAACATCTCAAACCATCCAATTCAATCAATATATCTTCCCAATATATATAAAGGACTTAAATTTCTTTGTACAGTTCTACCTAATTCTAGACTTAGAAAGTTATTAAAACAACTTATACCCAACACATAACAAATTGATCACTGGCAATAGATTCCCAACATTCCCCTCTATGCGAGCATGGTAAAAACTTTCACTTTCAATTGCACTAAGCCCAACTCTTTTGGTTCATGATCTTGATTCAAACAAAAGGTGCCTCTCATCAATATATTATGGTTTTCATATATGTTTAGCACAATAATAGACACAGATAGGAACATAATCATTTGTTCACCTCATATGGTTATTTGTAATAATAGTAACCATTTCAAGATCTATGAATTGCATCGCACTTTTACTTTTACTGACTACAATATTTTACACTAGGATATTACATGAGAAAATAACATGCATAGGAATAAAAATAGCCATTGTTGTTGATCATTGCCACTCATCTCTAACAACGTAGAAAACTTCCACTACCTTTGGAAATTAAATATTGGTGTTATATTCCCCCCATGATTTTAATTTTTCAATTATTAAAAATGTAGAAAATAGAAGCACACACCACAAAACAAAACACCACCAAAGCTAATAAGAAACCCTATTGTTGGTGATTAAAGAGATGATGCTTAGTGTTAATTATGGTCAAGTATAGAGTAGATATTAATCCTTCAAGACTAATTTTTACCTCGATTAATGTAAATAATATACTAGACATTTTTATGAAAACTATTCAAAAGTATTACTTTGGCATCATCATATTTTACTTTATCACTAATGCCAACTAACTAATTTAGTAGGGAGTTAAAATTACTTATATGATCTTCCATTTTTCATCTTTATTGAACTTCAATCCATACAATCTTTGCTTCAATATCATTTTGGAACTTCCCGCTTCACATTTAAAGAGATTATTTAATGACTCCCAAATCTCTTTTGCAGACTTTATGAAATTTACATGGTGTAAGTATGATTTTAACAAAATGATAGTAATAGTCCCTAATGCTTTTTTATTTTTGATATTCTACTTGGAAAGCTCATTTGTATTAGTTGGTGAGATTGAATTTAGTTTGACAACATCGCAAAGAACTTTTTCTATCAGTTGTAACTACATCTATATATGCCATGTATGAAAGTATCTACCTTTGAATTTCTTGATGAAAATTAATTTTTCCATTACCCCTTTAAGAAAAATAAAATCAAGGGTTTGAAGATTTGCCAATAATGCACCTTGATTATAAGACTTTTAACACAAACATTTTTATATTTTGATAGACATACTTTTGATGACACAAAAATTAATGAGTCATGAAAACAGACCCTTTTCTAAACAAAATAATATAACATGACAATAACAATGTACCACCATTCAAAGTTAAATTCAATCCAAAAATACTATCATTGACACTCAATATACATTAGAAGGGCTTGAATCTATCCCTTATTACCACAATATTCTTGGAAAGAACTTGCTTGAGAAGATAACACATGAAACTTTGGTCTATTTGTCCCAAGCCAACAAATCATGTTCATGTTGTTAGCACATAAACCCTTCAATTGGTCACCTTGATGGTATTGCATGGTATTTATAACTTATATGTATCACATAACAACTCACCAAATAACAAGGAAAAATAATCCTGAATTGATATTAATTTTAGTTGGTTCGGATGAACTTCACACTAAAGCTCCAAAAATAGTGCCAAAGTCTTATTGAACACACCAAATTGTGAACCTCTTGATGTGTTTCTTCTTGTTATTACAGATCTGCCAAATTGCATATTCTCATATATCCATGATTAATATTATCTAATCCTCTTGAATACTTTTGGATTGTTCAAAAACTCCATTTTGGTCCACTACAAGAAAAATGAGTTACTCAAAAATTTATCACAATGTGTGGAAGGGGTAGAAGAAACTAGAAGGGTGATTAGCTAGAGCTCTGAGGGCTTCAAGACCCATAAAATCTAGTGAAATTTTATAGCTAGCTACCAATACTAACCAAGGATTGAAATTCTTCTCTTTCTCTTCCAATCTCAATTGCTAGGTGTATCATCTTGTGCCTTTGCACACTGCCCAACTTGTGAAATTTAAAAGGATCTTAGTCACTTCATATATTGGATGCTCTAATACCATGATAATTTCTAGATAAAAGCCCCAAAATATTATTTATTTTTATTCGCCATCTCAAACCATCTAAACCAGTACATATATAAAGGAATTAAATTTATTTATATGACTCTACCTAGTTCTAGACTTAGTGAATTGTTAAAACAACTCATGACCAACACATAACAAATTGAGCACTAACAATAGGTTTCCCAACATATTGATTATAGGGTAAAGGAGGATGGTATGATAAAGTACCATGAGAGCCATACTATGGAAATTTATTCTAGATAAATGTAACAAGTTGAAATAATTGCATCCTCTTAAGAATTGATAGAGGTAAGTTTCAACAACCTTGTAAAAATCAATAACAGTGATGGGATATTCATAAAGGATTCAAACATTCATTTTTCAATAGAGATGGATGTGAATCATTGTTATTATATGCCGTGATATATAACTAATCATTGATATCAAAATTTGTATGATTAGTAAGAGTTGTAGGTGGAGGAGGAGTTCACACTTTTGGGAGAATCAATGTAGAAAGGTTTAGCGATGGGGGTGAGGGTCAATTATCCTTAGGTTTAGAAAAATATGGTGTAGGGTAATATGTTAGTTTACACTTGGGTGGAGGGTTGATGATATCATGGTGATGGAACATTAAGAAAGATCTCATGTTGGGTGTGTTATAAAGCATGAGAGAAGTGATGGTAGCACTAGATATGACACTAACATGGGGTATATCTAAGGGCTTAGATAGGTGAGGATTATTACGTGTCATAAGGATAAAAGGAGGATCACTTGATAGAGCTAGTGTTGTGTGTCTTCACAACATGCCCCATTTTTCTTTAAGAAAAACAAGAATCCCCTTTCTTTTTCTTTTCTTTGCCTTCCCTTATAATTTTAATACAATTTCTAAGATCCCTAAAAAAATCACAAAATTTAGTTCTTCATATGGTCAAAATTCCATCATGGATAGAAAGAAAATAAAAAATTAGCCAAGGCTACCTTTTGAATCTAATCAAAATTCATTAAAACAAGCAAGTTATTCACTCATAGGGTTTATCATCCTTATTAGCTCAAAGTAACATAGCTAGTTCCTACATTTCAAGTTTAATTACATTTTCTTGCAAAGCGAATTTATTTGAAAGTTTCAATTGATAGTGAAATTACATAGATGTAATATTCAAATTTTAAGTTCACTTACAATTTCTTACATCTAGTCATTCTATAAAGAAAATTTAATATTTTGCAAAAATCCAACCTCCAATTTCTAGTTCACTTGAAGTTCCCCACAAAAGTGCCATCATTAAAATTGATTTAAATTTTGTGTAAGTCTAATGTCTTATTGAGCTTGCTCATCAAATGAATGCTAAAATTTCTTTCCCACATAAAGTACAATGATGACTTCACTATAACATCACCTTGTGGACTATCTAGCTTCAATTGAACTGTAGTATTTTGGGTCATAAATCTCTAGTTCACTTCAAAAAACCCAACATCATACAAGAGATTGAAATCATCCATTTGCATCCTTAACATGATACTTATCCATGCCATGATGATGTCACCATCAGGGCAATCTATCTAAACATGATAATAAATTTTAATCTAACTAGTTCACTTGCGTCTTCATGCAAGATGGTAGCAACCTAATTTTTTGTATTTGTGAGAAATCAACTTTTTGAATTGAACATAATTTTAAAAAGTGATAATTTCTAGAAGTTAAACAAATAAATTTATTAAACCTTGAAATTCACAATTAACACATTATAACTCAATAACACCTTATTTCAAAAAACCCTTAACGTTATGGAAAAATGCATGGAGAGATTGGGGTCCCTTGCAAGACCAAAAGTCCAGTAGGGTTATGTGCACTGTGCTAGACAATGAAAGCCTAGGTGATGTTTTTCAAAATATTTAGATTGATTTCCAACTATAGATTCTTAATTTCTTAGATGGGCATGAAAAAAAATGTTGATTTTACTTGTAATTTTAAGAAAGCTTAGAAGACTATAAGTCCAGTAGGGTTGTCATATTTTGAATCAAAGTAATTTCTCAGCAAATAGGGACTTCCAAAGAAGTTGTAAATTTGAAAAATAGAAATATGGAAAAATTTCAAAGAGAAGAATGGGGCAATGATGCCCTACGTGATCCTCTGTCTCCACCAGATCCTTTTGGTTTGAAGTGCGGTCACACTCCACAGTGGGCGTTTCATGGAGGAAAATGGCTTGATATGGCATTTGATGGGCATAATAAAATGAATTGGGAGACTACTCGTAAAACCCTAGTGCCAATCTTGAATTATTTTGAAGGTTTTTTTCGGTCACAGAACAGATCCATGGGGGATAGGCTTGGAAAAAGTTGGAAAAATGGGAGATTTGGTTTGTAGAATGGGAACATAGTGATTAAGAGGGATCTTGATGGGATTGGAAGGAATGGAAAATGGTTTGATAAATCTTGGGCTAGGAATGCATCATGGGTTAATGCTAGGGAGGCTCAGCAAAATCCTAATGGAGAAAAAGCAAATTATAATTTCATGGCTTCTTGCACTCGACCGATATCAAACTCTAATGGGAAAATAAATGTTCTACCAGTTCCAAACCAAAAACTGATAAAAGGTGATCTCCATTGGGGGGATTCTCAAAATCTTAAGGAAAATAATAATGGTGTTGTGAAAGGAAATGCCAAGGTAGAGTTGAAAGCTTGGAAAAGGAAAAACCACGGTAGCAAGCTTTTTGTGTTACCATCAAATGCAATCAATCCCACAGTGGAACGTCTAAGAGATTGAGCTCTCTTTGCAAAATGGTGTGGTATAGGCGGCAATCAACATGAGATAATGGAGTGGTGGACAAATTCATTTTTCAAATATGGTTAGTGTGTGTTCCCTGCAAAATTATTTTCTATTGATAGAATGTGTAGACCAGAACCTTAAACATGCAATTATGTATGGAAATCCAATCTTTTATAATGGATCGAGCTTTCATATGGATAATTGGAAACCTGGCTTTGATCCATCCACATATAGAATCAACAAAATCCCAATGTGGTTGAGTCTGGTTGGGCTACCAACCGAATACTAGTGCACAAAAGCCATCATAACAATAGGTGATGCATTAGGATCCTTTCTAGGAATAGATGAAGATTTATTAAATAGGAAAATAGGAGATATAGCTAACATCTATGTAGAAGTGGATATGAATTTAGGCTTCTATGGGGAGTTGGAGATTGTATTAGAGATAGGTAGGTGGAAACAAAAAGTTAAAAGATTAATGAAGAGAATACCTGGGAATTGTTTGCTGAGGGAACATGTGACTACAGGAAGTTCAACAAGTGGCCTGAGAGTCCCTTTGTTCAAGGAACAGGGAAAGAAAATGCAAATCACAAAAGAATATATCAAAGAAAAGAGCTTGAAAGAGAATGAATCACTTAGGAGACAATGCCAAAAAATGTTGGAATTGGAGTTCAATATACAAATAATGATTTGCAGACCAACATAAGTAAAAAAGATCAGAAGGCCAAAAACATAGGTAGAAAGATTGTTCTAGGTAGGGCTAAGAAAATCAAGATCTCAAGAAAGGTGTCAATCAAGGGAAAAGAGAATCCAAGAGACAAGAATAGGAAAATGAAAAGATCTATGGAATTAATAAAAAATAAGTCAATGGACTCCAATAAACTAATGAGGCTAGTTGAACAAGCTCTCACAAACTTGATTAAGGAAATAAAATGTTTGAAGGAAGATATCAAAAGAATTGGAGATCTTAAATGTAGAACAAGGGGAGGTAGAAAGTAGATTGGATCATGAGAAGGAAGGATCTCAGATTATTTAGTCCCAACAGGAGGATAGCCCAGTAGATAAGGCAGATCAAGCAATTGAAACCCCTAAGGCTAGTATACAATTTGAATGACGCCTAAGTCTGGAGGCAGGGGAATTCAATATGAGAACAAAAACATTGTATCAAGAAGAAGGTTTTCAAGATGCTTTGTTCACACTAGATCAAATAAAAATTAATGATAGTATGCATAAACTATTAAGATAATACATGGATGATGAAGAAGAAGAATATCAAACAATGGACATATCACTGGAAACATTATTATTAGAGGCAAAAGTAAGGAGAAGGATGGGAATCAAGTAATTCTCTGCAACTAAGTCAAAACTTGATTTTGGGTTGGATTGACCCAAGAAAGGTAGAAAATCACTGAATGAATTGAGAAGTAGAGAGGGAGAAGAGGTGGAACAACTAAAAATCACACAAATCCTAAAAGTAAGGAAGGGGTCTTCCCTTCCTGAAAAATCATGAAAATTTTATCATGGAATGTTAGGGGTCTGAATGCCCCTAACAAGAGGAGCTTGGCCAAAAGAAGACTCCTTTTGACCAACTCAGATATAATAATGTTGCAAGAAACCAAATTAAATCTGTCACAATCTGAATTGTTTGGGGAGAATTTAAGAAGTTTATATAGTGGATGCAAGGTGGTATCAATGCAATCAGAAGGGGCTTCTGGTGGTTTAACAATAATATGGAAACCAACAACATTAATGTTTGAAAATATAGTAACAAAAAGAAGCTGGGTTATGGGAAGAGTAAAGATCTTATCATCACAATTGTCTTTCATCTTAATCAATGTCTATGGCCCAGTAATAGCTACTGCAAAAATGGATTTTTGGGATTAGCTTGATGGAGCTCTTTCATCCATGCAAAATCAAGACGTTATCATTGGAGGAGACTTCAATGCAATAAGACACTCAAGTGAGAAAAGAGGTGGTCTAAATAGACCAGGTAGAATGCAATCAAACTTTAATGATTGGGTGGAAAGGAATGATTTGTTTGAAATTGAATCAGGTGATAAAATCTATACATGGAAAAACAGACGGTTAGGCTTTAGTAACATAGCAAAGAAAATTGATAGATTTTTCTGGACTGGGGATTTGATTACCTTCCCTTACATAATGGAATGCAAAGTATTACTATGCTCAGGCTCAGATCATTTTTCAATAATTTTCAAATCATGGGAGACAATAAGCCTCTTAAACCTCCATTTAGGTTTGAATATATGTGGTTTTAAGATCCAAATTTTCTAAAAATGATTGATCAATGATGGAAAGAGGGCATTGTTGAAGGATCTAAACTCTTCTGATTTGTTTCAAAGATGAAAATCATTAAAAAGAGGATTTTACAATGGAATGTGAATCACTTTAAATAAATTTTTTAAACCAAAAGGAACATAGAAGATCAACTTGAAGATCTCAATGAAAAAGTGATTAAAGATGGTATGCAACAAGCTGAATTTATTAGAGAAAAGGAACTCTTAGCAGAATATGAGGATGTAATGGCTAAGGAATAATTTTTTTGGAAGCAAAAGTATAGGGAGGTATGGCTACAAGAAGGAGACAAGAACAAAAAGTTCTTTCATAATGCAATAAAACAAAAAAGGGCTATTAATAGAATCACCAAGTTGCAAGGATAAAGAAACCAGATAATAGATCGGACCTTAATTAAAGAACACATTGTCATTTTTTACAGAAATTTATTGAACAATGAAGTGAGTTCAAATCAATCTGAGCAAAATAAATTCCTCTCTAATATTCCAAAGATAATAAACTCTAGAACAAAATAAATAACTAAATAGAAGCATATCTATGGAAGAAGTAGAGATAGCCCTCAAATAGCTTCCAACAGAGAAGGCCCCTAGCCCAGACGAGTTCCCAACAAGATTCTTCCAAAAATCCTGAGGTATTATTGGGAAGGATTTAGTGGATGCTTTAGAGGCAGTAAGAAGGTTAGGTAAAGTCCTCAAGGAGATTAATAACACATTTTTAGCATTAGTACCAAAGAAGGAAAAAAGTTGTTAAGGTGGAAGATTTCAAACCCATTTCTCTTTGGAATGCAATCTATAAGATTCTCTCAAAGGTGATGGATAATAGGTTAAAACCTCTATTAAATTTAATTATATCAGAGGAGAAAACAGGTTTTGTCCTAGGTAGATCTATTATGGATGGAGTCATTGTAGCCCAAGAAGGTATATATACTCTGTAAAACACTAAAAAGGTTGGTATGTTGATAAAATTAGACATATCAAAAGCATATGATAATGTCGATTGGTGTTTTTTGTGCAAAATGATGCAAGCTTTTGGCTTTAATAGACAATGGATAAATTGGATATTTGAATGTATCTCTACTCCAAAATTCTCAATTCTAGTAAATGGAAATCTAGAAGGTTACTTCAACTCATCCAAAGGGTTAAGACAAGGGGATCCTCTGTCCCCATTTCTTTTCATCATTATGGCAGAAGCTTTTGGAAAAGAAATCAAGGAAAATAATGTCTCAAGGCAGATTGAAGGGATCAAGTGACTAGGAATTTTAGTTCTACACATCAACAATTTGTTGATGATACACTATTGATGGGAGCAATAAAAAGAAAGGAAGTGAGAAGATTTTATGAGATTCTTTGGTCATATGAGAAAGCATCGAGTCAAGCAATCAATAGAGAAAAATCATAAATCTTCTTTTTCTCAATGACATAAGATATAGAGATCCAAATTATCAATATTTTTAAATGCAAAAAGGGATCCTTACCATGTAAATATTTGGGTATTCCTATAGATAAGGGACTAAGAAATTCAAAATTATGGGACCCTTTGAAAAGAAAAATGGACAAAAGGATAAAATATTGGAAATGGAAATTGTTGTCATGGGAAGGAAGACTAATTATGCTTCAAGTAGTAATATCAACATTATCACTTTATCTTCTCTCTTATTTGACACTAACAAAAGGAATGAATAAGTCCCTAATTCAAAAAATGAGAAATTTCTTTTGGAAAAAGACAAAGGAGAAGAATAAGATAGCCCTTATTGCATGGGATAAAATTTGCAAATCAAAACCACTAGGAGGAATGGGACTAAGAGATCAAGTAAAGCAAAATTTGGCTTTGGGAGTAAAACTAGTTTGGAGAATGATAAAGGACCCACAGTTGAGGTGGGTGAGACTCATGAAATTAAATATCTAGAAGGAAATGCATCCAAGGAAATAATTACGATTAATAACCCCCCAAGGGATCAAGAATATGGAATTTTATCCTCAAATGTCAGTCTCTAGTAGTAGATCATGTATCTTGGGATGTTCATGATGGAAATTCATGCTTGTTTTGGGAGGATTCATGGGGAGGCTATCTGAGTATAGATAGTCAAATATCAATTGAAAAAACTAAAAGATGGCTAAAGCAAACATGGGGGGAGAAGATAAAGATTATGCCAATTTCTTATAGGATGACCCAGCCTTTGGGTGGGAATGGAAAAATTTGGAGGGCCTCCCCATTCCACAACATGAGGCTAGGCAGTTAAAAGAGGTAATTAGTAATAGACAATTATTCTTTAGAAAGGGGAATGATAAACTAATATGGATAGTATAATGCTAAAGAGGGATATAACTTATTGGCTAACCAAGCATAAAACAATGACTTAGGCATATCTCATAAGTTGTTTTGGAGTGGAAAAATAATACCAAAAGTAGGAGTATTCGCTTGGTTAGCAACTAGAAGGAAAACTATAACAGTAGAAAGATTTAGAAAAATGGGCTTTGAAGGCCCTTCAAGATGTGCATTATGTAAAGCTCATGAAGAAAGCAATGATCACTTACTCTTGAATTGTCCCTTCTCAACAAAATGTTGGAGATGGTTTTGTGCAAAGTTAGGATTTGTAATAACATTTCCCAATGACATAATATCCCTATTTCAAAGTTGGCCTATTAGAACCAAGGATGGGTTACTTAGTAGCTTATGGGAGATCAATCCATTAATGATATTATTGGAAACATGGAAAGAGAGGAATAAAAATATTTTTAACAACAAATCAAAACTAGTTGAATCAGTTATTAATATGATAGAAAGCTCAATTGCGGAAATGATAAACAACAAAATAGCATTAAGAATCAAGACAAAAGGAGAATTTACTGAGTGGGATGGAAAATGAGGTTTAATTGGGCAGGCCTTAAAGTCCCCATGTTCTTTTGGGAATGAGATAAGAAGAAAGAGCAGACAACATGAAATGCGCCTAAGATTGGATGGCTAAAACTGAACTTTGATGGGGCTTCAAAAGGTAATCCTACTCCCTCAGTGGTAGGGTGTATAATCAGGGACAATAGTGGTTACATTAAAGGAAATTTTGTTGTTACCCTTCAAGAGGATACACATAACATAGTTGAATTCATTGCCTTATACATAGGGCTGATTGAATGCCAAAAGAAAGGAATTGACAAGATAGAAATTGAAGGAGATTCGACTATCACTATCAATGCAATGAGAATGTCTGAAACTCCTAACTGGAGACTTAAATCCCTACTAGAAAGGATACTAAAAATTCTTGATTATTTTGATTGTTTACTATTAATCATGTATATAGGGAGGTAAATATGGAAGCATATGAGTTATTGAAGCTTGTAGCAAAAGGTAAAGAGGTGAGATGGTGGCAATAAAGCTATGCTAGATGAACAAGGTCCTTTGTTATTTGGGCCATTTTTGCAAGAGACAATTTGTTCCTCTAGCCACAATACTAGTTGAGACTTAATTATGACTACTAGAGCTCTTTTAGATGTTTATATTTTGACAAGAATGATTGTTGTTTTGGTTTGGAGTATAAGCTTATAATGAATATCTTGCATTATAAGATGTAAGATCCTTTGATATTAGATATATTAATAAAATTTGGATTTTCCTCTTGCTAATAAAAAAAAGAAGTGATAATTTCTTTTTTAAGTTTAAGTGTATGTGGGTAAAAGGGAAACTTTAAGTTTTTTACAGGAATCTCTATCCCATTTGAACCTAATTCATTTGAATCATCAAGAAGTAAAGGAAAAGTTCAAAAATATATTCTCTTACTTTAGCATTTACTACTTGCATAACATCTTCTTGCATTAAATGAAACCTCATTTTGTAGATTTTTAGAACTTAAAAATGCATTTATAATGTCTTATCATCATAAATGTAAATTTCAAAGAAGAAAAGGTGCCTTGAAGTGATTCAAGAAATTATTCAGGTGCGATTTTGATAGAGGATAAGTTATAAAAAAAAAGAAAATTCCATCATATAGTACCAAAGAAACACACTAGTTAAAGATATAACCTAATTATAATCCCAAGATTTGACCTTTATCGATGTAGTTAGGTATGTAAAACATGAAACCCTAACATGAATTCAAGAATTCTAAATTAATTTCAACAAATTTTATTTTAATTGAACTTAAATATAATCATTCTTCCATTATATAGAATAATTCATTGAAGTTGAACATAACCAAATCTTGTAATTATAGTTTTAAATTGATTAACCCTAGATTTAAATGAATATAATTAAACTTCATGTCCTAAATATACAATTAGGTAATTATGGAACTTTGTTACCTTACAAGTCAAATGAGAAAGAGAGCTAGAGATACGAGGTTTGAATTTAAAAGAATTTCTTACCCTCTTAGATAACACCTAAATATGGTATTATCTTAGACACTGACTTAGGCCACATTAATATAATGGTTTTCATAGAGAATTGCTACTAACAATGGTACCCCATGGGACAAGAAGATTGCATTGAATAATTTAAATAAGGCTATTATACTTCTCATATCATTAGAGAAAAAAAAAATTAATGTTAGAGTGCATCCATTTTGATCTAATGAGGAAAAAGGAAAGTCATAAATGAAAGAAAAATATATGCAAACCTAACTCCTAAGAGTATTAGAAGAACATTCAAAATCCTCTTCTATCCAACATGTGTTCCATTGGACTGATAACAATTTGCAATAGTATTTGGTGAATCAAAGCATGATTGTAAGAGAGTTATGCATGTGAGTTGAAAGGATGAGAATAAGAAAACTAAATCCATTTCCAAACTACCAAAGACCTTGTACATAAGTGATTTCAAGAATTAAATAGGGGATATTATAACCCTACTGAGAAGAGTTGTTGGATTTCCTAGTGTTAGTACCTTTGAGCCATGGATGTAGAGATATATAAATATAATATTGGATTGAAATAAGATGATTTATTGGGTACAATAATTTAGTGACTCAATTCATGCCCAAATTACAAGCTTAAAAAAAACTAGAATGTTCTACATGACATCATACATGGTGTATCTATGTGTAGTCAGAACTAAATTTTCTAGTTTGACAAAGAATGGAGTCCTAGGGAATAGACAAGGATGAAATATAGAATACAGATAGTATCCTCAAATAGACCATAATGAATCAATTAAACACTACTATAGAGTAAATGATGCATTTTCTATTTGGATAGTCAAAACAATTGAAGGGGATAAATCCAAGAGGATATTTATTGATGCGCAAAGTGCTATCAATAGTAGGGTAAGTTGGTATATCCTATTCCCAAAGTTCACATATCTTAGAATGGAAGGTTTCATTGGAAATCCATTCAAATTTCCAAGATATCCAACTGATAGTTTCATATTATTAGAAATGTACAAGAAGCTAATTCAATCCCACAAGCTCATGGAAGCAAAACATAGGGTTGGAGTTAAATTTCCCATCCATATTGGTTGGTATGTATGCCATAGCCTCAATATTTCTAAGGAATCTGAAGCATAACTAATCCTATTTAATTTACAAATATTTTACTTGACAAGGGAAAATTATGATCTAATGCATAGTTTGGAGATATGGATCTCCAAAGAAAAAAAGCATGTTCCTCACATAGAAGACTATTGGGTAGACTATATTGATGACCATGAAGTGAGAAAAAGGTTTCATCAAAGGTTGACCCTAAATCAAATGAAAAAATGGGAATGCATAGGTCCCATTACAAATAAGGGAAGATGATGAAAAGGTGCTACATCCAAGTTATGAGATGAATAAAATATTTCATGAGGTTTTCAGCTTGAAGCATCTTTCATAGAGATGTTGACTCAAGACATCTTGGATGCAAGTAAACTATAGTTAAATGAATGTATTCAATATTTTCACCTATGCTCTCTAATAAATTTTATCATGCAACTGCAAATTTAAGGATTTACTTTGACATCTTTCTTCAAGTGGCCATTTTGTTTCCACAACAACAGGTTTTATGCAAGAGGAATCCAAAGGCCATGGTTCAACTTCAACAAATTAAAGATCAAGTCTTACAGTTCCAGTCTGATAACAAGTTTTGTTATTGTAAAGTTATATAGTACATGAAATGATCGTTCATTTCATCCTTCTTTTGGCTAAGTTATAATTATGGTTTGTTAGTGTCTCTCGGCTACTAGTGACAATTTTGTTTCTCTTCGCTACCTATTGGTAACTCTTATTCTTTGTAAATTGCTTTGATTATATATATATAACTATGATGAATTACTTATTAAAAAGAGAAAAAAATGAGAGGGCAAGGCTATCAAATATAGAGAAGGCTCCAAACAAGTAACTCCATTAGAAGGAGTAACCATTGTTTCCATCATAGAGGATCCTAATCAACCGGTACATGTCATACCAATAAACCTTATCAAAAGATCAAAAGCATCAACATCTGAAGCATCTCTTTCTCAAGCTAAAATAGTTATACCTACAACAATTCAAGCAATACAAGGTTCAATACATTCTCATCTAATAGTCAATACTTGTGATAGAGAACATGTGGAATCAAGAGGTAGCTTGCACCAAATTCTAGAATAGGAAACTAAGGAAAGATAAATAAGTCCTACCCCTCAACCTAGCAATATTGAAAAGCTGACAACTAAAGTGAAATCCATGATACAATAAATAATAAAGAGAATTCCCCTAGGAATATTACTCCAATAATTGACATAGAGGAATATGTTTATTTTGGTTTCCAAGATATTCTTTTGGATACTCCTCCATAGCCAATAAACAAAGAGGATCTAATTTTTGAAGAAGTGTTGTAGTCGAATAAAGAGGTTGACCCTTTTTCTCACATTGAACCAATACTAGGGAAATAAGTAGATGTTGTTGTAAAAATGAAATAAGAGAATGGAAATGATGATGCCAATAAAGGTGATACAAAATAAGTTCAACATGAAGAAATGCAAGGTGATGTTCCAAAGGAACAAGTGCAAGAGAAGGTTCAAAATGAATAAGGAGTCCTCTCCAAACAAACTAAGTAACACACACAATAAGAAGTTCATAAAGAAAAAGTATTGGTTGAGCAACCAATATCAACAAAACAAAAATTGCAAGTGAAAGATCCAAAAGGTGATATCCCAAACAAGAACTATTAGGTGAGATCCTACAACCCCAAGTTGAATTGATTTCTTTGGATTTCAAAAGCCTTTTCCAAGAGATAGAAGCATCAAAACCAAAAATAAAGGCTAGGGTAATGTTTGATATTAGGAGGGATCCCATTGTTTTTAAGATTGCACAAGTTGCCACCCTTTGGTCAAAAAAGATTAGGATGAGATGATAATATTAAACTATCAAATATCCACCATTGACCTAGGGTATTGCACTAAAGAACAAGAGATTGAAGAATTAAGATATAATGTAGAAGAAACTATAGACAAAATAAATAAAAAGAAGAAGAAGAGGAAGTATAAAATGAAATCACAAGTAGCACATATATAGGGATGCATCAAGCAACTAATTTGTCCTAACCAAACTATAGATCAGCTACCTTCCCACCAATTTCTCCTATCTCAAGATGAGATACATTCTTTATAGAAAATGAAATGTGTTAGTGGTATAACAAAAAAATAGATAAAAGTAATGATAGTAAAAGTGGGAAGAAACATTAAAACTTATTTCTACCAGATGGGGTGAAGTGTTATTAGAAGGTAAACTGATCAAGCTAAAATACAACAGTATAAATAGTGAACAAATTTTAACTAAATTATCAAAATTGCTTATAATGCAAAAATTCAATGATAGTTTATTGATTAAAGAAGATGTCCTGACAATTGGGTTGTTTCCAAGGTAAAGACCTAGGTCAAGAAAGAGAAGATTAAGTAGGAAATGTTACAAGAGTGTCAAGATAAGAAAATCCTAAGGTGGAGAGTAATTGATTGAGAATTTGAAGATATAATAATTGTTGAGAAGCTAACCAAAAGTATGTATAATCATGCCAATGTTGAAGATGGGGAAACCTTGCTAAAGAAATTGAGGAAAATATTTGCCCATGTTTTTACTAATCTAGTAAATGTATTGGAAAAATAATGTAGTATTGAAGATGTCACTAAGGTAGATGCTTGAAAATGTATTGTTGTTTAGTTTTTGGGGTTCCTAGCACCTACTAATTTTGCAGGGTTTTGGTGTCCAACTTCGCTACTACCACGTCATTAATTTTTTAAAGGTTCTTTAGTGTTTTTTTGATGTCAATACTTATGGAATATACTGACTGCTATTTATTTTTGCAAATGTGTGAGTCTGAAAGGGAATATTCCAAGTTTTAAATTCAAAGATGTTAGTTTTGGAAAATATTCTCATGTGCCAACTATAAAGATGTTGATACCAACCTAATATGCCACTAATTTTTAATTTTGATTGATCATTTTTAGATCTAATTGAAACCATTCATTTTGTAACTAATTTGTAACTAACTATTGGTACCTTGTGTCTATAGAAAGTACATAGTTATTCATTTTGAAGGATTGGAAATTGGTGATACTTGTGTTGGAGTAATAAGTTATTTCACTTAATTAATCTAATCATATTGGTTAATTAATTAAGTCACTTATCACTTTAGTTACTTAAGCTAAACTTAGGCACATTAATAATTAATTTTTTATTAATTATTAAATGTGCACACTAGGGTTTCCTTTTAGGGTTATGCATACATTGCTTTTATAAAGAGTTATCACTGAATCTAGCAGCACTCGTTCCACGGATAACCCCCTACAAAACTTGTTTGTTTCCTAGGATTCGTGAAGTTCAAGCATGCATAACGAGGTGATTTTCAAGCCACCTCAAAATGCGTTCCAAAGTATCAAATAGTCAATTTGAACATCCCCCTATGTTCGCCTCATGAAGTCCTTTGAAATGATCCCCTTTGCGAAGTCTCACTATTCGTACTTAGTTAATTGTGAAAAATGCAGTTGCACTGAAAAAGTGTGCTCCTGCTTACAAGCCAAAAATTGGCTAAGTATAAAAAGTGCAGGGGCACTGTTTTGCAGCGCACCTGCATGAAGGTGAAATCTTAAAAATGTAATGGTGCTAAAAAAATGCGCTATTACACTTTTTTATCAACACTTAGTCTTTTTTTGGCCTTGGCGCGTTTCTTCATGTGTTTACAGTTTTCGTTCATCGTGCCACTTTTCATGCCTAAATTTATTGCTCGACTTGAGTTAGGTTTTCATATCTTTCTTTCACTTAAAAGTGTTTTATTGTTCCTTTTTCATTGTTCATGAACTTCAAACTATATTCCTTCTTGCTGGGTGAAATTCTCTCAAGCTGGATAAAATGTTTTTTGGAGATTTTCAGAATTCCTCTTAACTCATTCCGTGCTTCTTCTTGGTGAGTCGTTCTCATTACTTTCTTTCCTTTTTTCCTTCATTATTTTTTTACATATTTTAGGTTTTGCATATGCGTTTTTACTAATCTTTGTTTCCTTCTCACATTTTTCCCTATCCCACATGTTTTTATTTCGCCATTGTCTTTTGAGTCTTACATCCATGTGCTCGTTTTGGTCTCTCTTGCCCTATCACGTTTTGTAACACCAATGTTTGTCTTAGCGTGTTCTTCCTCTTTAAATATTTTCCTTTTTCTTTCACTCCATTCCCACATTTTCTACGTCTCTTCACATTATCCCTCTTGATGTTTCTATACTCTTCATGAAGGAAACTCATGTTTTGTGAGTAATGTAGCTTGGTTTTTGTTCACTTGTAAAATAATGATAGAAAGAAAGTGAAATGCAATCCGATGCAGTTCGCCAAATATCAACTTCAAGCATTTCGTGCCTCCAAAACTCCAAGGGTTGTTTTCAAACATCTTTACACATTGCCTTTTTTGCCATTTGAAACCTAATGATGTTTGAAGTTTTTCATTCCTTATACATAAAATTCCTTTCTGAAGAAAATGTCATGGCGCTGAAAAAGTGCGCCCTGGCATTTTGAAATATTTTCTAACACTGAGAAGTGCAGGAGCGTTGTTTTTCAGTGCCCTTGCATCAAAGTCAGAATTCCCCAAAATGTAAGGGCACTGAAAAAGTGCGCCCTTACACTTTTCACAAATTTTTCCCTAAAATGTTTCAAACTTGCCCAATTCAGTCCTGAACCTCGCTCCTTCCATTTTATGCATCATTTTGCGTGCCTTGTCATCCGCTCCACGCTTGCCCATCATTGTTGCTTGTTTCACACATTCCTATGCTATCTAATGACTAATGTTTGTTCTGGCTTGACACTTTGCAGTCTCTTTTCAAAGACCTTCAAGGTTGAGTGATCGAAGTTTCAGTTGTTCTTGATGATTGCCAGTAAACCTCTGTCTTCAACAAAAGTGAAAGGCAAAATGAAGTATAAATATCAAGGTGTCTATCTGCCGACTGTAGTGGTCTCCAAGGTGGAATAAATAAAAGACACAGAAGTTGGTCATCAAGACTTGGTTGATTTTGCGAAGCAAACAGAGATGAAGCCTCTTCCTGACCCAATGAGAGCAATTGTACACAGTAACCTACATTTGGTACCTATGTTCCCTATAGCTACACATAATATGGAATTTGTCCTTCAAGTGGCATCTCACTACATCAGAGAAATCAGAAGTGTGATCGATTCTTTTGGGCATGAGATTCTAAGACTCGACCCTGATTTCTTTGACATTGTGTTTAAGGTTCCTCAAATGGAAAAATACGTTGATGTCTCTATACAAAAAGCACAAGAAGTCTTTGATGCTGATCCTAACAAGGCTAAAAACCTAATAAATACCCAATGGTTGAAGAAGCCTAGACAATCTATTTCTAGATGTCCAAAGGGCCTCCTGTGAAGTGATTTCAAGGATGACGTCAAAGATATGATCACATTTTTAAGCAGAGTAAAAGGCTTGCCAAAATCGTCCACTTTTCATGATTGGATGTATGAATACATCAGGATTATAAGAAGACAAAAGGTGCACATTGACTGGAGAAAACAAATTAGTGATGAAATACATGAGTAGCTGATCAATGCTCCTTCCACATTGAAATTCTTTATGACTTCTTACCTGGTGTATGCAACAACTATAATGAGACAATTCCCAGGTCTATCTACAAAAGGGAATTAGATGATAGTACTTGTGTACAAATTTTTCTATCAACTAGAATTGAAGGAAAGCTTTCATCACTTCAGGCAAGTCACAGATGCTTTCTTCTCACCTTTTCTTTTCAATTTTGATCCAGCTCTCGAAAGGAGGAGGGTATCTGATGAGGCTTATAAGGTGGTAAGTAAAGTTGGATGCTTGTTTCTTCAATTCCCAATGTTTACTTATTTGAGGGTAGGGTGCTACACTGGATGTCCTTACATGCTGCCACGTTATCCTTCAGATAAGTGGGTTCTCATGGAGACATGTAGACAACTGATTTTAGTGAAAAAAGAATGAAAAAGAATCCACAAGCGTGGATTCAAGTTCCCACTAAAAATTGGAAGATATACTATCCCAATTGTACAAAAAGCCAAGTTTGTTTATGCTGAAATGCAGATCATGACAATCAAGACCTACAGGTATGGGTTTGATTTTGATTACTAAGATTTTAGAAAGAAATTACAAAAGGGTCATCATCATAAGTACCATTTTGAGGACATCTGGGCCAATTGTAGAGATGAAGAAGCCATTCACAAAATGGATTATTGTAGGTTGATTGTCCAATAGATCAGAGACCTTGATATTGCTGACCTACCAGAGGATTTTGCAGATCCTGGCGATATCATGAATGCTCTTTATGATGAACAAGAGGTTTCTAAAAGGCCGTTGCCTACAATTCAATGGTCTAGGAAAGAAATTACCAGCATGAGAGAAAGATTGAAACCAATCCTAGCCAACACTGCAAAATGGTTACATAAGCATGGTTATGAAATGAAAAGTTTCAAAACAGATTCAGAAGGAGAAGAATCCGAAGCAAAAGCTCACCAACAACAAGAATTCTGAATGAAAAATAAGTCAGCGGTTGTTCCCACTTCTTCATGAAGGGGTCCCAGGATCAAGTTTACTGTTGGCAAGAAAGATACCCAGTCCATCCTAGAAACAGAAACCACGAAATTGGATTCATCTCGCTCTAAAGGTAAAAAGTCTATTCCAGAGGAGATAGATTCTGATGAAGAAGGAACTTCAAGTGATCAATCCGTTGAAGATGAAGATTCAACAGAAGCAAACTCTGATGTAGAAGAGGTTTCTGAAAGCAGGCAAGAGTCTGAAGAAGATTCTGAAGAAGAATCTAAAGGTGATTTTGAAGGTGAACCGGACTCAGAGAGACAAGAGGGTGATCAACAGGAACCCAAGCATGATCAAGAAAGAACTGCTTCTCTTCCTGAGAATGTAGTTGAGGAAATTCCTAGAACGTCATCCCCTGTGATTTCCAGTGTTCCTCATACCCATCCAAGTTCAAGAACTCCTCCACCTCTTGTTCCCTTGTCACCCATTCCTACCACATGCATTCCTGCAATTGAAATATCCACTATTCCTGCAGCATCAACCCCACTTGATACTCCCTCAGTGACAAGCATTCATACAGTTGATATATTGTCAAGTCCTCCATCATCCATTCCTAGCCTGTCTTCACCAACGTATGATATCACTTCTGAAAATGAATTCAATCATTTCATGAATGAGTCAATGCGTGATTAGCTCAATGTGCAATCTACAGGAGCAATGATGACAAACACTTCTCCTATTGTCACAATACCCATGGTAACTTCAGATGTGACAATAACTTCAGAAGTGACAATGACAACTGAGTTGACAGTGAATCCAGAAGTTCACACCTCCTTTCTTCCCCCTTGGCTAATATCTCAAGTGTTGAAGCAAAAGAAGCAAATGATCTCTCCAGAGGAGCTCGACCTCAAAGAGATAGTCCCTCTGAAAGCTAAAGGGAAGAAAAAGGCCAAAGTATATGCAAGGCTAAACATTGACAAGACTGGCCACAAGTATGCAGAGATTGGCATACCACCGCACGAAGAAGGTGATGTCAATATGGAAGACTACACAGTGACAAAAGTCTAGCTTGGCAAGGTTACCAATGAAAGTGCAAAGGCTGATGCGCAAGTGACATTGGATATCTTGGCTAGAAGACTGGATAAAATGGAGCAAGCTCACAATATGTACAAGCAGAGGGCAGAGAATTATGCCACTGTTGTAAAGAGACTTGTTGGATCTCCAACTAATGCACAACCGCTAACAGTGGTAAGTATTGAAGACCCAGCTATCAAGAAAGCTGAGAAGTTCACCTCCAAAGGAAGAGTGTTGTATGATTTCGTTGAGAAGATCATAGAACACGAATCTCAGATCATAATTGTTGCAGATGATAAAACTACCTTGTTGGCCAAGCTCACCATAGAGCTTGATAAAGAAAAAAGTGTACTTTCCTAGGAGCGTAGAAATATGGAAAAATGTCTGCTGTCGTGGTTAGAGATGAAGCAGGTAAAGCTTAGTAAATTGGTGGAAGTCAGGGTAATTCCTGACAAAGAAAAGTTTGTTGAGGTAAGAGAATCCTTGAAACATCGAATTCAAGTAATTCAATCTCTTACGAAAGATCTCCATCAAGTACAGGAAGATGTCGAAGGACATCATGTTATTCTTGAAAAAGGTATCAAGGAGTTACTAGGTCAACTTCTTGAAGAAAATCGTATCTTCCTACCGGCCACAGAAATATCTCAGATCTTCAAAGAAGCCATCATGAAGTTGATTGACAATTCAAACTTTTCAGAAGCCTCACTGAACGTCATTTGTGATACAAGGCTCACATTGGATAACCTGAAAATGCATCTTGACTGGTGCAAGAAGTTTCACTCATCTGCCATGAGATCGATCACAAGAATTCACACCATTATGGATTACACCGTTGGTCCAGATGAGAAGTTCATGCAAGAGACTAGGAAGAAATATGAAGACTTCCACGCCCAAAGCAAGGAAACATGAAGAAGGTTCCTAATCTCCAGTGTTAGACATTTTCGATGCATTCCTTTATGCATCTTGTAAATATTTCCTGACATCTTAAATTTCTTTTTGTAAATTGTAATTGCACCAAGTTCAAAGATGTAATCTTTTGAAAACAAATTACACTTTGACTTTGGTCAAAGTTAGGTGATATTTCCTTAAATCACTCACCTAACTTTCCTTGATTTTCTCAATTAGATTCCTAATTTTTCTCATCCCTCTTTCTATATAATGTGAGGGATTTCTATTGTAAAAGCATCATTTAGTATTTTGCAATGAAGTGCTGCCCTTTTTGAAGCAGAATTGTGAAACTTTGTGTTCATGCTTTGTGAATGAAATTCGATCAATAAAGAAGAAGATTGCAAACCAGACTTTGCATTTAATTCAAT